>JAAEAF010014056.1:0-25318 GCA_011037195.1 Triatoma infestans
GAGTTTTGCAGAGTTTTTCTAGTTACAAACGAAGTGTACATTTGTGGAAAGTGTATAAAAAGTGAACAAAGTAAACTTTTGTGGTTTAAACTGTGAAGTAATTATTATTAAGTGTTGTTTTTTTTTTTTTTTTGTAATTTATTGTGTATAACAATAAATTGGTGTTTTCTTTATTGATGTTTAGAGAATTTTATCTATACGAACCCACTTAAAACTAGTTGCAGTAGCTAGTTTACAGGGAAAAACGTTACAATAATTATTAAAAAAAATAATAATAATAATCTGGTGTGAAACACTCATACAACTTTCTCTTAGTTCTAATTAATACAATTTAAAATCAAGAAATTTTCTTTAAAAATCTAACGTTACAATGTGTAAGCTGGGCTGGGTATAAAAAAGTGATGTGACGATTTTACTTCTTCTATACCTGATTCCTTCTAAGCGGAGCGCTCTATATCAAAACCAACAAAGCTTGGACAAATTTAAATTTAAACTTCAGAGATATTTTCCGTGATAGCCTTGCTTGTTTTTGTGATCATCGACCAGTTTCGGGCGTTCGCCTATCATCAGGATGCATTTGTCAAACAGTGTGATAACACAGACTTCCACAAAGCAAATTCAGTTTATACACTCTGGGCGAATGTCCAAACACCCGGGCGATAACCACAAAAAGAAGTAGGCTATCATGGAAAATATCTCTGATGCTTTCCAGCCCTGGGGAATCAACCACAACAATTAAATTTAAACTAACTCACAGACCTTTCAAATAGTCCTCCTATAAAATCAATGTTTTCCAAAAAAATGTTACATATGACGTTTCTATCTATTTATGCAACAAGCATTCCAATGTTTAAAGAAAATCATTGTACAACCATTTTCGAAATTATTCCAAAATACTAAAATAATCGATTGTCTTCAAATTTACAATATTCTACCAATGTCTCTAATATGTATTATGTTTGTGGAAAAAACCATGTATATTACTAAAGCGATACTTTAGAAGAAAAGCATCCGCCCCCCCAAAAATCAATTTTTCTGGGGAAAATGTTTTAAATAAAAGTGATTCGTGAGATTTATTTGTATAGATAGTATACGAAGTTTAAAGTTTAATCATTGTAGCCATTTTTGAGAAAATCACAAAAAACTGGAACAAAAAAAAAAAAATTAATAAAATCGTACTTCCGGTTTGATGGAATTTGCGAATCCCTAAAATCTTCGTGTCAGAGAAACTCTATACGAAACTATATTCTGTTAAAAAAAACACACACCACAAATACATAATGATGATTCGCTAAAAAACATTTTCTTCTTCATATTCAGAGGATCCCAAAAACATGTATTTCTCGATATAAAAAAAAATACAATTTCGTAAATCTGGCACGATCACAATATTAGAGGAGTCAGAGAAATAGAAATGTATTTCTCGATATAAAAAAAAATACAATTTCGTAAATCTGGCACGATCACAATATTAGAGGAGTCAGAGAAATAGAAATTTGGCAAAAAACTTCTAATTCAATGAATTTTTGTATAAAATAACTGTGCTTAAGTTATACTAAGAATGTATAACTTAGAAGCATTGCGGGTTCATTTGCAATAAAACAAAAACAAAAAAATCTGGTGTGAAACACCCACACAACTTTCTTTTACTCCTGTTCTCAAAATTATAATAAATGTTATAGTTTGTGTACCAAATATAACGGAATTCGTCCAAAAACTGAAAAAACAGGTCAATAAAAGCGCACTTCCCAGCTTACTAATTTTCTTAAAACTTGGAATTTTGGCCATCTAATTTTATTTCTAATTAATTTTGTTTGGATGATAGAATTGTATGATCAACTGTGATAGCTAAGGAACGGCTTTTTATGTATTTAAAAATGCCAAATATTTAATTAAAATATGCATTTATTTTCGTCAATTATGTGGAAAATATGTGATTTTCCTAAAATATTTTCTGGAATATTTAAGTAAAATGGACATTTTTTTTATGAAAATGGATTTTTTTATTTTTTGGGCAAGTTATAATTATTTATACAAGAAAAGAACATTTTTACAATTTATAATAATTTATTAGGAACAAAATAATTTGTTTTTACAAGTTATAATGATTTATACAACAAAGAACATTTTTACTATTTATGAAAAGATGTGTTAAATTTTCAATTTTGAAAACTTCACTCTTCGAAATTTCACATGAAATTTCGCAACCACATGAAATTTCAAATGTTGGAACGTAAATGACGACGATCTGGGCGTAAGATGGACTTGTAACGACTAAAAGATCGTTCAACATCTACAGATGTTATAGGTGCCTTGCTGAAAGAAGTTATCTCGTTGTTTGTAAAGGTACACGATGTTCTGAGGTGACTTCTGTTCCACTGATAATATCAGAAATCTGGCAGATGGTCTCCCACCCTTTGTTCTTGCTCATACTTCTACCAGTTTTGATCTGATCAGATCTCCCTTACTCCCAGGTATTCCTTCCACCTTTTCGATGACTTTTTTAACGTTGGACACGTTTTCTGTCAGTCGAACATTTTGGGACTCAAGTTGGGTAATGGCTTGTGCAAGAAATACGCAATTGTCAGAAATGAATGCAAGGTCGTTCCTTAAATTAGGTTTCTCGAATAAAGACTTGGCTGTATTTATCGCTACTGCTTCGTCTTCGAGATGTGAAAGGAGGATGTGATTTTATTGTAGTTTTCATAGTAATACTGAGCTGCTTCCAGCCAAGTACCCCATCTTGTCAATATTGGTTCTGGTGAAAGGCCACAAGTCTGGATAGAGATCTTTTAGCATTTTAATGCGACTTGGTGCTTTTAACCGAGGAGATTAAGGAATCTACGTCACTGAACAAAGATCGGACAGTTTCTGCTACTCGATGCAAGGCATGAGCAATACACGTCACATGTTATCTAAGGATAAAATACCTGAATAGATTGCCCAGCCTTGACCATGTTGGGGGCAGCAGCAGAGAGAAACAAAAGAACTTTTTCGTTCAAAACTCCACTGGGCCATAGGATATGCATTGAGGCATCGAAGAATCGTGAAATGGTGGAATGATTGCATTTTTCGAGAACCTCACAGTTCAAAAGGAATGGCTTTGAATCCACATCAGCATCACTGTCAAGTTTTCCAATAACTGCATTGGCACTATACCTGCCCTCAACGTCAGTGGTTTCATCAATTGACACCCAAATCGGCCCATCTTTGATATGTTCTCGAATTTTGGTTAGTGTATCTTTATAGATATCTTCCAGGTAGTTTTTTCGCAGAGTGCTCTCGTCAGGCACTTTTTTCTCAATATAGGTCTCTAAGAATCCTTTGAAATGAGGATTTTTAAGTTTCTGGAAAGGGATATCTGCTCTAACCAAAGCCCGACCCAGATCTGTACTCAGAGTAGACTTACTTGATGATGGAGATGTAAGGAAGGCTTGGATAGGACGTCCTCTCTTTCTTTCTGTTTTTATTTTCTATGTGCGATCCGGTGGCAATATGTTGGGTGACTTGGGAACGTTGAGAGCAAGAAACGCGCTTGTCACAAGCTGTGCAGTACAAAATGTCTCCATCACTTCGAAAAAGTTCTGCTGGAAACTCGCGAAGATATTTAGCAACCAGTTGTCTGTTTGAGGCAGATGTTCGTGGCATTTCACCCAAAAAAGAATACACTAAGTGACCGAACGAAATGAATTGGACACTTCAACGAACGAGCTGAAAGAACAGACAACGTCAGACAACTTCAAAGAACTAACAAGTGCCCGACACTGTTTAGCAGCATTCTGTGTAAATTACAATAACTATTGTACCCACTGTGATTCACAGCCCTACAGTCTGTGGTTCACAGTTCCTGTCAACCACCTCCCAATTATGAAAATATGCCCAAAATGAAAAATATGAAAAAATATGTACATATTTTGATTAAATATGTAGAAATATTTATTTATTTTGATCAAATACGTATAAATATGCGATAACATCCAAATATGTGGAAATATGTGAAATAAAAGTAGACCCAAACGGCTTAAAAAGTGTCAGTATGAATACTTCTAGTTGAAAAACGTCTGTAAATTGCCTAGAAAAAAATATGTAAATACATACGAATCCGTTACCGTGATAGCACTTTAGAGAAAAACATAACCCCACCCCTCCCATAAAAATTGCCCTTAAATTAAGGATGTAGATCTTTGCATGCTTAGTTTATATACGAAGTTTCAAGAAAATCGTGAAAAAGTGAAAAAAAAAAATCATTTAGTGAAGTGTTTTAAAACAAACCACATCCGGTTATCCAATTTTTTCAAACTCGGAATTTCAACAACCATATTTAATTCTAATTAACATTATTTAGCTGACAGAATTGTCTAATAAACTGAAATAGCAGTTAGGATGAAAACCTAACCCCTCACCGCCCTCAGAATTTGCCCTTAAATGAATTTTCCCGTAGAAATGTTTCAAATAAAAGTTGTAGGTCTTTGTATGTGTAGTTGATACACCAAGTTTAAAGAAAATCGTCGGAGCCATTTTTGTGAGAATCGCAAAAACGTAACGCAAAAAACCAACTAGTAAAGTGGAACCAACGATTGAGGAATTTTGATAGATAACGAACGCACCGTCAGATCCCATGGTGATAACCTAAACGTAATATTATGTTTCAACTTTCTACGGTTTTTCGTTTTTGAGCTATCTGTTCACACACACACAGACACACACACCGACAGAACATTTGCTAAAAACCACTTTTTTGGACTCAGGGAACCTCAAAACGGATATTTCCGGTGAAAACTCGATACCGAAAATTTGACTCGATTACAATACTTCCTGTTACTGGGATTAAGAGAAAGTAAGAAGTGTACGGAAAATGTTCTTTAATTACTATAAGGGGGGGATAGGCCATTGTTTACTAGGTAGACAAGAGATTATAAAATGGTCTATCTCTAGCTCTATTTATTGTTGCAGCTTTCTACTTAATTTAGTCCTGTTGAATTGAAGGCGCTGAGTTCAGGTGTCTTCAGTTCCAGGTTGGTGTTAAAATGTTCTAAAAGACTGGAAGAGCTTTCTTCTCTGAAGGATGTGTTTCTAGTTTGGGTACCAGGTCATATGGGAATTTTTAGGAATGAGGAGATGGATAGGTTTGCCAAATTGGGCGCCTCTTTCCCTTTCACTGTTCCGAGCCTGCTGTTGGCGTGTTAACTGGCACATGTCTGTCAGGCTTCCAGTCATGGACAACATCACAGCATTCATCCTTATGGATGGGCGAGCACAGTTGGTTGTCGGCAGTCCAAAATGCCCATCGGGAGGGTCCGGACAGGGCTATTAGTGAGACGTTGCTGTGTCTTTCACGGAACTCTCTCAGGCATCTGGTGGCGGCTCAAGACGGATCCATTTTGTAGTGTCTGTGAGGCAGAGGAGGAAAGACCCATCCATCTTATGACAGATTGCCTGGGTTGTGAGGAAATTAGGTTCAGGATCTTTGGTTGGAACAGGATATCTGTGGAAGAGCTTAGGTTATTGTCCCCTTAAGGTTATTGTCCGATTTGTTCGGACTGCGGTGAATCTTAGATGGATTAGACCCGGGTCTGGATATTTGTTCTAGACTCGGTTTGTTGTTGTTTTTCTTAGCTATATGATGCGCCCAGTAGGGCTTTGGATATAGCGTAGGATCTAGTCCCTCCCCACATACAAGTAACAGTAACAGTCCTGTTGAATATTAGTAACATATTCGATATACGGAGAAAGTACAGAAACTTTAACTGCTATAATAGGATCCAAAGAGAGGATCCACAGCAGAGAAAGATAGACAAAAATGACAAGACCACTCTCTCGGACTAGAGTGGGAGAAACTGCATAAATACAGTGACGGGAGATAGATAAACAACACAGTTCACTCGCCAGTCACTACTGTGTCTCTACTTTACCCTTTATCACTCTACCATCCTCCAACCATTTTAGTGTAAAGTCCAGGCAGTCAGTGTCACTTTTAACATTATACAGTGTCCAGCCATATCTAGTTTGTTCATTCAAACCAAAGCATTTCTCTCCTTCATCATACCCATTATTAGGATCCAAACAGAGGATCCATAGCAGAGAAAGAGAGGCAAAAATGAGAGGACCACTCTCTCGAACTAGAGTGGGAGAAACTGCATAAATACAGCGTCGGCAGGTAGATATACAACAGAGTTCCCTCGCCAATCACAAATGTCATTTACCTTACCCTTTACCACTCTACCATACTCTACTATTTTAGTGTAAACTCAGTGTCACTTCTAACATTATACAGTGTTCAGCCATATCTAGTTTGTTCATTCAAACCAAATCATTTCTCTCCTTCATCATACCCATTATAACTGCCCACCCTGAAAGCAAAAATCGCCTAAAAGTAGGGATCTGCTTAGCGAAATGGTCTACAGTGTTGTCAAATTCAGGTAGTCTACTTGGTCACACGATTGGTTCCTTAAATTATTTTATATATTTCCCTCATATATTAGATATTTATATGTGAATATAAACAGTAGCAAAATCTGGTGTGAAACACTCACAGCACTATCTCTTGCTGTGCAACATAAATAGTTCTCATTTATTTATATGGTTTACTTTATAGAGATCTTTACAAAATTTATAAACTTAATCTTCTTTTACTGAGTAAGTTTACTTTTAAATTGTGCAACCCAATCCACACTTAGCAGGTAAAAGGTTAAACAGCAGCTTCACTACTTCTTCTTCTATTAAACAAACTTTAATAAGAAAGAACCAAGTTAAAACGATTCCAGTACATGCTGATGACAGATTATCAGATGTAAAGTTTGTTTTACGATTTACAAAAAAAAAATCCGTCCTCTTATAAGAGAAACAAAACAATATGCATTCAGTTTTTTTTTAAAAAGAATTTTCCTTTATAAAAGATAAGATTATAATAGAGTTAATTAAGTTATGCAACAATTCTTTTCTTTTAATTATATTCCAGTTTTTATCAGTAATTATGTTAGGAGAGACTTATTATGCAATTAAATAAAAAAAAAATTGAAAACAGAATTACAAAACTAGGAAAAGTTGAAAAATGGTTAAATGGAAAGTGGCAATAATATTTTCCTGTAAGGATAAATCAATACGTAACTTCGTTCAAGGTGGGAGACTATATTTTTTTAGCCTTCCACTAAGAAGGTTGAATTAAAGGTTGTGAGATTCGGCCGAAAATGAAAACCACATGAAGTTTCGCCAACGTTTCGATAAGTTTATTCGATAAGCCTGTTTGGTATGTAATGTATGGATAGTGTAAAAAGCAAAAGTCGGGTGTAAAAACCCGCCTTTCCCATACAAGTCCATGCACTAGACTAGCAACGCGGACGCCCCTAGTTCATGACAAGCAGTGCTGCCCTTAGATATTCTGGCCCTAAGAATCCTACAGCTCGCTGTTTAGTGAATGGCAATGTTGTCTGCATTGCAAGAACACTGTATGGAGGCGGACGGTACACTGAAAAGGTTCCGATTTTTGGGATAGCTATTGGACCCGGATAAGCTTTGGATAGCATCTATCTTGGCCCCTCCCCCAAACACTCAAAACTCAAAAACCTATTTTTCAAAGTCGTACTTTCGGGTATCCGATTTTCTTCAATTTGTTAATGCTACCCGTTACTGGGTCCTAGCCTGCTCAAGAATCCTACGCCATGATCCTTAGCCACGATCCACCAAATCCGGATATTCAGCTGTCTTGCATGATTCGCGACCTAATCCAGCCATCTTATTTTCGGCCTGCCAACTTTTCTTTTCCCTCCCAGTTTCACCGAACAGCACTCTTCTGGGGATGGCAGTTTCTTCCATCCTAATCACATGGCCTGTCCATCGCAGTCTTGCCAACTGGATATATTTAACAACAACCACTTCCCAATACTACCTTGCCAATTCCTCGGGGTGACTCCACTGTTCATTTTTCTTGACTAGACCAAATATCTTTCTTAAAAATCCTTCTTTTTAAAGACGAGTACCTTTTGCTCTGTCGCTTTGGTCATGGTCCATGTTTCAGCTCCATACTCAGAACAGAGCGTATTAGCACTTTGCTCAGAATACATTTTGTGGTCCTGGATAAATTACCAGGCTTTTCATGTATCTCAGGAGCCCATAATAGCATTTATTGGCGGACATGAACCTCTGGTTTACTACCTGTTTTACATCATTATCCGCCATTATCACCGATCCCATGTATTTAAATACGCGAACCCTTTCAAAGTCGTTGACCTGGATGCATGAGTTATACTCTCTCGTATCCGTTGTAAGGTGTTTGGTCTTATTCTCATTTACTGCCAGCCCCATGTTTCTTGCTACCCGATCTAAGGAAATAAAGGTTTCTTTCTACAGCCGCTGAAGACCTTCCAATTATACAAATGTTATCGGCATATGCTAAGATTTGCACGCTCTCTTTGAAAATTGTGCCTGTGGTTTCAATTCGGACATCTCTAATTATTCTTTCAAATGCTATTAATATATATATAAAACCATATACTGCATTGTAGTGGCACTTTATAGGAAAACATAACATTACTGTTCCCCCCACAATCTCACAAAAAATCAATTTTCCCCGGGGGGAAAATTTTTGAAATGAAAGTGATAGGAATTCATTTGTGTTTGATAATATATGAAGTTTAAAGTAAATCAATGCAGCCTTTTTTAAGAAAATCATGAAAGACTGAACTAAAAATTTACTAAAGTCGTATTTCCAAATAATGAATTTTGTCCTAAACCTTCATGTCAGATGTGATGGTAGCGCCTACGGAACGGAATACCAAGTTTTGAGTTCCCTCCGATCTTTCGTCTTTAAGATATTTAATTTTTTAGCATTCAGTGGACCTGAAAACATGTATTTCCTGTGAAAATGCATTTTCAAAAATTTTGGGAAGATCGCACTAGCTCCTCTCATTAGGAGTCAGAGAAAGTTAAAAAAAAAAAAAAAAAAAATACAATTTCATGATATTGATCAGTTCAATAGTGTTAATGTGTCGAAGCGTTTTTGAGAATAATTGGTTAATGTATTCAAAAATAAAATAAAAAAGTAAAAAATAACTATAGGAAGTTCCGGGGATAAGATGAATTGTATATTTCAGTATTCTTTTAAATCCTACTGTTCGTTATTTAATCTAAATTTTAAATTTGCCGCCAACAACGTACAATAATTTTATTTTGGAGGTGGATATTGTGTACTAACTTGATAATAATTTACTAATTTATTAGGCACTGTCGAGTAGAGAGGGGATAACCTATGCATTTTCTCCTCTCTCAGTTAGTCACCATTGAAAGCTCGAAGGTGTAAGTCCTTATGCAACACTCCCTTGAATAGGTTGCAGTATAATTCCTATACAATTCATGCCAGTTCGGTTGCCCTTAACAGTGAAAATCCAAGTTTGTTACTTCTGGTTTTCCTGAGTAGTATTAATAAACTGGTCCTTTTGTCAACTTAGCGGCTCCATTCTCTCGGGCCTGCATAGGTTTATTGTGAAATCACATGGATGTTACTTCCAGTTGGTTTTGTGCCGTGCAGCTTCTGGGAGCCCATTTAATTATTATCTAAAATCATCAGCCAAGTAGCAATATATTGGTGAAGACTCAAGAGTTGGATGCACATACAAATTATTTCCTTATTCCTATTTTTTCCTCTCCCTTTTTCCCTGATATAGGCTAAGGCCACATGAGTCTTCCAACACTGGCAACAAGGATTCTGCGTTTCAAGGTAAGCG
Source organism: Triatoma infestans (assembly GCA_011037195.1). NCBI lineage: Eukaryota > Metazoa > Arthropoda > Insecta > Hemiptera > Reduviidae > Triatoma > Triatoma infestans. Next base: position 9,720 of record JAAEAF010014056.1, read on the forward strand.
CCATTCATTTAGCTTATTGAAAGTGATAATAAATTATATCTGCTACCCATTTTTAAATTTAGTTTATATATTCATTTTTCCTATACGTATAATATTTTAATTTCCCATTTGCTAACCAATTATATCACATACAGTCCACGCAATATTTTCATTCACTTTATATTTTTGCTGTTTTTTTATAAACAGAACCTATCCGAGATATCTCACCTCAATATATAGTTTTTTTATTATTATTATTTTTCCTGTAACTGAACACCAACCTTTCATGCATCTAATATTTTATAAGCAGCTCATTATAATATGAATGTAACTTTAGATAGGGATTTAGATTTATGAAAATTAAAAGACGTATTAGGTAAAGCCAACCTGGGAAAGCGCCCAAATATGCCGCATCCCTTAATTATTTTACAAAACCTGACCTGTTGTATTTTTTTTTTTCCAAATATTACAAAAATTGTTTACTTCTATGTATGAAATGTTAGATGTCCCGACTAGTTTTTTTTTAAATCACTAATTTTTCCGCTCTTTAAAAAGAGAACCTCAGATGTTTTAAGTAATGTAGGAGATATATCTCTAATGGACTATTTAACAAAGCTATTTTTAGATCTACTTTTATCTAGGTTTAGAATCATGGATTAATTAATGAGAACAAAGTAATAAATTAAAGCCAGGCTAGATTTAGAAAGACAATACTAAACAGATAAAATCTTTAGTTTACTAAATATCATTAACTTACATATCCATATTAAACTTCAGAAGTTGTTCTGTCTGTTTATGGATTTTAAGGCAGAATTTGATTCAACCGACAGGAATTCCTTGTTCTATATGCTACATATGTTCAGGAATATCAGCGAAATTTATAAACTCCCTTCAGGTTTTATATAGATAAACTTAATCTTAGGTTTGGACTGGCATAGTAAATTCCAAAATTTTTTAAACGACAATAATCTCTTGACATTTGCCTGCCCAGTCCGGATTACAGCAAGCAACACACTAAAGAAACGATTACAGACATTTCATAACAAAGTATTTACGAATAGCACTAAACTCCTCCCTGGTTTATTAGGAACACCCAAATACACAGAGAACTCGATATTGCAGACATACACATGACCAAACTAACAGACAGCTTCTTTTTAAACACTTAACACATTACCAACAACATCATACTACCACATAGGCGAACCTACCTCATCAAAACTTATCAAGACTTCTAATTTTTCCTCTTCTGTTTACCACTATGTGTAAAGAGCTCTCTATATGAGCTGGCCTATATATTTTTTTTATTGTAATTAAATAAAATTAAAACGATGATAAGGCTTACGCAGGGATATTTACTATTCTCCCACTTTATTTTTCACTTTTTATAATGATTTTCCTGATTGTATTGATGGTGATATTAAGCGGGGGTTGGGGTACAACATCCGTTGACTAATGTATGCGGACTATGTGGAGAAGCTTGCTCCGGAAGCTAAAAATAAATGATGATTAATAGACCTACGCAATATGTGTGGAGTTTAACAGTAAATTTAGACCAAAAAAAAAAGTTTTGATTTATGATATTCCAAAATGTTGGAAAACTTGTTAAAGGTGCAATTTAGAGATTGGGAAACCTGATATTACATATAATTGTTAATAATTTGGATATTGGACTTACCCTACTTTGAAAACTAAAAATGTATTTTTGAAGTAACCTTGATAATTTGATATTTGCAATAATATCACTTATTAAGTAATATTTTTTTTTTTTTTTTAACAAAAAAAGAAACTTCTTTGTTTGGAACATTAAAGAAATTTAGTGAATAAAAAGTGCATAGATTCTGAACAAATAAAAGAAAGATTTAAATAAAAGAAATAATAACAGAACAGATAGAGCATAAGATATTAAGAAACAAGAAATTATAACAGAGAAGTGTCGCTAAATGAATGAAATGATATTAACAATAAGAGAGAAAATAAAAAAAAGATAAAAAAGGGCAGGGGAGAGGAATGTACGTTGAGAACGTTGAGATTGAAATGAAGAGTGAGTATTTCTTTAAAAATTAAAAAAGAAAGCTGTTAAAAAGTGGGAGGGATAAGAAAAATTTAAAATTGCCGAGCCTCACTAATAAATCGATTTTAATAACCCTTCCATGTTAACCACTTACCCCAACCATTCAAAACGTCTTCTATCCGAATCCTTACAAATTCACTATCACTTTTAAAAAAGACAAAGAAATCCATAACTTCAACCTATAATATTTTCCTAACACAAAACAAAGACATTCGCCAGTAATTTGTTCTTCTAAATTTGAAATTGCCGCGCCTCACTATAAACATTTTTCTATCCCTCCCACCTTTTAACAGTTTTTTTTTTTTTTTTTTTAAAATATTCTCTCTTCATTTTAGTTTAACGTACTCAACTACAAACGTATACTCCTCTCCTACCCTAAAGGTATCTTTATCTTTTTTTATTTGCTCTTAGTTAATATCATTTTATTTAATTAACTATCACTTCTGTGTTATATTTCTTGTTTCTAAATATCTTATAGTAGAGGGAAATGGCGGTTCTGGGACACCTTTTTTGTCGTCGAACTGGATGAGCACTTAAGCCACGCCCACTACCCCCACTCCTCTCCAACTGACCAATCATCGAACTGGACGAGCCCTTTGGCCACGCCCACTTACCCCCACTCCTCTCTAACTGACCAATCACTGAACTGGACGACCCCTTAGGCCACGCCCCTTTACCCCCACCCCTCTCCAACTGACCAATCATCGAACTGGACGACCACTTAGGCCACGCCCCTTTACCCCCACTCCTGTCCGACTGACCAATCATCGAACTGGACGACCACTTAGGCCACGCCCACATACCCCCACCCCTTTCTAACTGGCCAATCATTGAACTCGACGTGCATTTAAGCCACCCCCCTCTCCCTCTCCAACTGACCAATCATCGAACTGGATGAGTGTTTAGGCCACGCCCAATTCTCCCTCTATAAACCAAGATGGCGGCTATGTGACGTCATTAAGGTCTGCTCAAATGCGCATTCTGGTGAGCTATAAATGTACTACCCTGTATGACGTCACACCACTGCTAACAAAATTTTTATTTGGACGTATTGAGACGTACCATGCAATATGACATGTCTCAACATGTTCATTTTAATTTTTTTCTTACTAATGCTAAAATATCGAAAAAAAAATACTTGATTTGTACAAACTTGCAACAGAAAGTATCTAAACATGACGTCACACCACTGCTGACTTAATTGTATTATACTGAGCATGTTAAAGCCTGTCTATTTCATATTCTCGCCAAAACTTGGAATATACTAGATTTGTACGTATTGCGTCATACCGTGCAACATGACATGTCTCACATGTTTATTTAATTTATTCTTACTCTTGCTAAAATATCGAAAAAAAAATACTTGATTTGTACAAACTTGCAACAGAAAGTATCTAAACATGACGTCACACCACTGCTGACTTAATTGTATTATACTGAGCCTGTCTATTTCATATTCTCGCCAAAACTTGGACATATACTAGATTTGTACGTATTGCGTCATACCGTGCAACATGACATGTCTCACATGTTCGTATCAACTTACTTCTTACTCTTGTTAAAATATGGGAAAATAAATAGTGAGTCATACTTGAGTTATTTTATTATTTATTTAATGTATTACATACATTATGTACAGTTTTACATATGAAGTAATTATACTTAATCTAGGAATAAAAGACATTTTGCAACAGGACATGTCCTTAACTTGTTCATATCAATATTCTTCTTACAATTGTCTAAACCTGGAGAAATATTAGATTTGTACCTTTTTTAGTTCGGCATTATGCCTTAAGCCTCTTCACCGCGTCAAGGTAAAGGTACATCGAAGAGGTTATTTTTTTATTTATTTAATAGTTACAAATACAATGAAATTGAAACAGAAAAATGAAGTAATCTTTATTGACAAACTAAAAGAATTTTCTCAAAATAAATAAAAGAACTTTCCACAATATTATAAAAAAAAATGTTCACACATGCCATTCAAAGTTTGGAGGTGTTTCCACCACGCCAGTGACTTCATTCAGGGTTTAGGGGTGTTTCCACCACGCCATTGACCCAACATTCAAAACACAATTTAAATAAAACGTAAGTCATGTCGTCTTCCCTTCATACCCAAGTAAACTAATGAAACAAATTCTGTATCATCGTTATTGTAGCGGTCGATAAACTCCAATGACAATTCAAATCGCTGCGGTAAAAATATTTTCAGCTCATCGCCATCACTCTTCGCCAAACAAGCTACAGTTCTATCTCCATACTTGGTTTTAACCCTTTCAAGTTGGACAATAATGTATGGCTCACCAACAACAAGTTCTGTCACAGGACAAAAGGTCCGTTTCTCATTTAGCTCACTCAACACTTTTTGGAATTCCATCTTAAGATGTGCACAACACAAGTTATAATAATGAACTAATGAAGAGCAGTAGAGCTTTGCCTTTATATAGATATTCTCCCCACCCTATGACGTCACTTTAACTAGCCAATAGAATTGAGAGTTGTATCCCCTCCCCGCCCAAATCTTGCATCATAAATGAAAAAGAACCTATCTCTACATGATCGATACCCTACATTTTGTTTTCCTATTAAACTAAGCATGCCAGAACATGTCCAACAGCATATCGTAGCCTATTCTGTCAAGTCAAACATGTCGGAACTTGCATGTACCTCTCTTAGTTCGGCATTATGCCTTAAGCCTCTTCACCGCGTCAAGGTAAAGGTACATCGAAGAGGCTATTTTTTTTTATTTTTTTATTTTTTTTTTTAATTTTTTTTTTTTATACAATATAAATATACGAAAAAATAAACAAAAAAATTATCTTCAATTTATGTACAAAAAATAGAAAACTTTGAAAATATAAATAAAAAATTGAACCTTCTAAACATAAAATTTATCTTCAAATTATATACAAAGTACAATACAGTTTTCGTTTAGGGCAAAGAAAGAAAACATTTCAAAAGAATAATATTGTTTCTATGCTAAGAGAAATATTTTAAGTAGGATTGATTGGAAATCTAATTTTCTTTCATTCACACACTCAAGATTTAGGGGTGTTTCCACCTCGCCAGTGATCCAACACTCAAGATTTAGGGGTGTTTCCACCTCGCCAGTGATCCAACATTCAGGGCTTAGGGGTGTTTCCACCTCGCCATTGGCCCAACATTCATAACAAATCTCCAAAATCAGTCCAATTTAAATTTAGCCATGTACTTAAAGCCTCTGTTCGATACTGAGTACATTTCTCTTTAGAATTATTATGCATAATGCAATGGCTACCTTTCTCATCTACGATGAGTGAATCAATTTTTGGGCAACCAAAATCTTCCAAGTTTACTACAAAACATCTGTATAAATGTTGTAATAGAAATCTTTTCTTTTCTAGACCCTTGACGAAAACAAATTTATATTTGCAATCAATAAACTTGAAAATATCTCTAATAAGTTCATATTCAACCTCCCCATATTCCCATTTAATTTTATGATAGTAATTTTCTAGCCAATAGTTTGTTCTTTTACTTTTATCAGTTTGTTTATATGGTTTTGGTGGTTTAAATATCCAATGTCTTGACGACTTGAATGCATGATCATAAAGAGAAAATTCTTTAATAATAAAACCTCCCAGGCTATCGACAAAGCACTGGAAGTCTGCTATCACTACATCTGCCGAAGCCATACTGAACACTAACCAAAAGTTTCTCCTCCTTTTATACCAAACGTCGAACTATACCTGTCAACGGGTTATACTCGACAACTCTATCGTGTATAATAAGACAAAAAGCTGTAGTCTGAGCCGGGAAATTTCTTTTAGATTCAAATTCTAACCTTACATCAACCGGCCCACTTTTGATCGATTCAGACTGTTTGGAACAATCAATAATAACCAATGGTGATTTCTCTTTAAAGTTTACTAAACAAGACAAAGGTTGTGTATATTCACCATAATATGATGTCTGGAAAGAAGTGTACATATGATAAAGCAGGGCATACCTATTGGACTCAAAATCAATATTCAAATCATCATACGGATAAGATTTACAGTTTAAATAAAGTTTCACATTTGATAAGTTACAGTGATCGAAATGGCTGGAATCTTTTTCAGAATTATTAGATCTATTTGTTTGAAAAGCTAAGATTATATAGCGCGGTTTTTCCAACTGACTTGTAGTTTTTACCGACCAAATATGTCGTTTAGTGGCCGGCAACAAAGGATAGTCGTAAAGTTCCCAATTTCTAAACCCAAGTGAAAATACCTTTTCTGATTTTAGATGACGCATGAGAGCCAATCTCTGATGTTCATTTACTGTAACATAAGGTATCTTCCAGCAAACATTTAACAATTCAATTTTACATTTTTCCAAAACTCCTTCCGGTTGACCGTCAATGGGTGGTTGCCTAATAGTAATGTAAGAGTTTTCATCTTGTCTACTTCTAACAAGAATCAGCTCCTGCTTAACATTCATTATAATTTTCTGATAATCTTCACAGAATCCCAGTAAAACGGAGAGAGGAACGCATAAATTAAATTCACCCCGTTCTGAAGTAATACTTAATGTATCCTTATGAGGGTAACACCAACCCCAGTTTTCTAAGTATCGAGAGCCGGACCTAAGTGAAACCAAATTTTTTAATGTACAAGCGATGCCTGGATTTCTAACACGATCTATTTCAACTCCACTCAGCTCATATCGTATTTCATCAAATAAAAATGCAAAAGAATTATTGGTTAATTTTGAAAAATGAGAAACTGTTGAACCATCTTCTTTTAAAAATTTGCCCTCAACATAGAGGATACTCTGACCGGGCAATGTGTACAAGTCCTGGTGTTGCATACTAATACGTATCTCATCACCTTGAAGAAGTTTTGATGAAGCATATGGATGATGAGAATGAAACTCTATCCCTTCAATTGAATTATCAAACGAGGTAGTTTCTTCTAAATCTAAGATTTCCATATCGGAGATAAGACGTAATAACCGGCTGCTTGAAGAAAGCGAATATTACTCTTGGTTAACGATGTGCACTCGCCAACTGTCCTCACTGGAATGATACTTTTTCTCCCAGCCCCCGCTGCTTTATATACTTTTCTGAGATCCAATCCCATTGCTGCGTAGGAATCAAATGAATTCGTGACAATAGTGCAGTCTCTATTTATAGTAAATCCAGCAGGAACAGTAAACAAAGTTGTCCACAGTTGTTACTTCTGACACTTTGATATAGCTTCCGATTTGATGAAATTCGACAACCTTTCATATAGCGCACAAGTTCACTAGGTGGTCTTGTTCCACTGCTGTCAAAAAATCGAACTAATTTCCCCATTTTCTTATAACAAACCCAATGAGTTCCTTTACCATAGCTTGTGTCCAAATTAAAGATAGCACGCTCGTTTTTCCATGGTTTTCGAGGGAGTTCATCGCTCATAAACACTCCTCTAAAACGCGGAATTTTATGTGCCTTTGCTAATCTGATTAAATCGAAATTACTTAATCTCATTCGTGGCAAAGTTGATAGAATTTTTTTCGCATTACTGCTCAGCTTAGAAAGATGTCCTCCTATCCGCTTAGGAGTTGGGATGACCCGCTTCTTCACTCTAGCACGTCTCATGATGAAATGATTCTCTTTTCAGATATAATTTGCTTTTATAAGTTTACGTTCTTGATGTCCTCCCATGTGTTGTGTGATTTGTCAAAGCCTAACCATTTCACAAAAACCTTATCACCTTTCCTTTTGATAACCTTCTCTACTAGATAACAGTCGGGATGCTTCACTAATTGTAGCTCTTCTTGATAAAAACCACCAGCAATGGATTGCCCTCTTTCATCTTTCAGATGGTATGTTACAGGTACAGTTTTTCTAACTTCAGCAATGTTAAATATTTCTATTGACCATGAAGGCTGGTAACCTTTAGCAAACTGTGCTTTATATTTGGATATTCGAACAGGATCACCAACTTTAAATTTAGCAGGCCTTGTTGAAGCAGGTTTCTTTTCGTACACATCTCGTAAAAGTTGAGCTTCAATTTCATGTCCATATACATCTGCTGGTGCCATTTTAATCGTTCTATGTTTTGTATTATTATATTTACTGACCAGAGAGTGCAGTATGGGTAACCAAGTATAATTGCCTTGCAAGCTAAATTTCTTCCACATTGCAGATTTTAGTGTACGATTAAATCTCTCCACTATTGAAGCTTTCAAGTTGCTATAGGTTGAATAGTGGTTAATGTTGATAACTTTCATGAGTTTTCCAAACAACTTATTGTAAAATTCTTTACCGTTGTCTGTCTGCAAGTTATTTGGCTTTCGTTCAGTTAATATCTTCTCGAATGCTTTAGTCACTTCAGCTGCTGTCTTATTCTTTACTGGAATAACCCAGGCATATTTAGAGAAGCAATCTATTACAGTGAGTAGATACTTGTACCCTTTATTAAGGCGAGAGTATGGAATTAATTCAACCAAATCTGCTTGCCATAAGTCATCAATTCCTTTTAGAAGTACTGATCTCCTCTTGAAAACTCTTCTAGCTGGTTTGTGCAGTTCATGCACGATCTGTTCCTTAACGGATGTCATGATGAAATGAGGAAATCTTCTGGTGCACTAAGCTATTATACCTCCTTTTCTAAGCTGAGTTTCAATTTGGAGAATTTCATCTTGTCCGCCAGCGCTATCAAGAAGCTGTCTTAATCTATTTACTAGGATATTTGGATCAGTAAAGCCAGTGCCCGTCCTTACATGAAAAAGCTTTGAAATCACATTTTTGTACTTTATATTCGATCTAAGCTGTAGAATTGGCCCTGTAGGACTATGATTTCTAGTATGAGCGCTTGTCTGCACTAAAATTTTCTTATAGTTGTCATAGTCAGATTTTGTTACCTCATTTAAATTTGGATTTTTCAAAAATAGTAGTTGAAATAACCCGGGTGTACCATAGTAGGTTTCTTCACCCACCTTTAGAATATCTCTGTTAATGGAGATCACTGTATCACCAATAGTAAATCTATGACCATCATATACAATTCCATATACGGTATCGAAATGTTTAATATCGTTGTTTACAATTTTGGCAATATACCTTGAAGATAGCTCACCAACTTCTCTCAAGTACTGTTTCACCATTTCTTCACCTTCAGGAGTTTGTGCTTCTTCTCGTACTGTCTGTAATGATGTCGACGGGCCAGCAATATCTCTTATAGCTGGATTAGGAGTAAAGTTTTCTTGTTTTATATTAGCTCGCGTTGAACGCCTGGGTGAACTTAGTTTTGGAGTTACGTGATATTTTAAAATTCTCTGGTTAACAAGAGAATATGGAGCTGAATTAGCAGCGATTCCTTCAATTACTTCCTCTCTAGGTGTTTGAGATTGAAGAGGTGTCATCGGAGTACTGCTACTTTCAGTCTTTGGAGATGAATATTGCAATCGTTGTGAAAATCTTGGTTTATTTACCGGAAGTTGAGGTGTTTCTTCAAATTCAGTAATCCGTCTCTTCAGTGGTGGTGAATAGGTTTCAGGTTGCTCAAGTTTTCCTGACAGGTTACTGATAGAATTCAGTATAGGTTTATACTTCATTTTCAAGTATTCATCAGTCTCTTCTCGATTTCTTTTTAACAAATTACATTTTTCTTGAATGGCCTTTCTAGTATTGATTATTTCACGCATTACAGCGTCAGATGTTGACGGTTCCATGTCTGGATGTAGTCTGAAGTCACTGCACTTATTCAGGGTATTATATAGACGTCGAAACCCTTTCGATACCTTCCTTGATTAATCTCTCTGTCTTTATCGAGCACTAGAAAACTGTACCTGTCGCCCTTCCAACACCAATGACAAACATCTCGAAAGATTTTAAATTCCATGTCAGAATTGACATGATCGTCGTAAATTCGTCTCAGATTTAATTCGTCTTGTCTAAACAGTATTAGGAAGTTGGCATTTTCTCGAACTAAATGTTTAGGGACTCTAGTGTAACTCTGACTTAGATAAAAGATATCAACCCCATTGTGGCGCCCCATACAAAAATAAGATCTTACATTATCTTGTTTATCGCAGACAATATCATCGAATATAAAGATTGAATTGGGTAGGGCCTCTTTGGATGGAGGAACTTGAGAATTATCTTCATATTGATAAAATCCGACATCACTCATAGGTTCTAATATTTGTGCTAACTTCCTATATTTGGGCTGATTTAAGGATTTTACAAACAAATAGATATTTTCAAAACTTAGCCCGTTTGAATCATAAATTAGACTTAACATAAGATTAGTTTTTCCGCAGTTGGAAGGCCCACATAATAGACATCTAATTGAGTCAGGGAAAAGTGGACCGTGTCTTGATTCTTTCTTAATCGGGGCGCCACCGTCTAGGTTTTGAATACGGAGCGTGGTATGTTGCTTCACCAAGCGCATGATGGAATCTAACAAGAATCGCTCTCTCACCTCTCCTTATATAGTTTTTGCAGACTATGTGCAGTATCTAACCTACAGAAAAACTTAACTTAGCACCTAAAGAAATCCTATTATAATAAAGCTATGTACATCAAGCAGCCGGTTATTACGTCTTATCTCCGATATGGAAATCTTAGATTTAGAAGAAACTACCCCGTTTGATAATTCAATTGAAGGGATAGAGTTTCATTCTCATCATCCATATGCTTCATCAAAACTTCTTCAAGGTGATGAGATACGTATTAGTATGCAACACCAGGACTTGTACACATTGCCCGGTCAGAGTATCCTCTATGTTGAGGGCAAATTTTTAAAAGAATATGGTTCAACAGTTTCTCATTTTTCAAAATTAACCAATAATTCTTTTGCATTTTTATTTGATGAAATACGATATGAGCTGAGTGGAGTTGAAATAGATCGTGTTAGAAATCCAGGCATCGCTTGTACATTAAAAAATTTGGTTTCACTTAGGTCCGGTTCTCGTTGCTTAGAAAACTGGATTTCTTCAGAACGGGGTGAATTTAATTTATGCGTTCCTCTTTCCGTTTTACTGGGATTCTGTGAAGATTATCAGAAAATTATAATAATGTTAAGCAGGAGCTGATTCTTGTTAGAAGTAGACAACATGAAAACTCTTACATTACTATTAGGCAACGCCCATTGACGGTCAACCGGAAAGAGTTTTGGAAAAATGTAAAATTGAATTGTTAAATGTTTCCTGGAAGATACCTTATGTTACAGTAAATGAACATCAGAGATTGGCTCTCATGCGTCATCTAAAATCAGATAAGGTATTTTCACTTGGGTTTAGAAATTGGGAACTTTACGACTATACTTTGTTGCCGGCAACTAAACGACATATTTGGTCAGTAAGAACTACAAGTCAGTTGGAAAAACCGCGCTATATAATCTTAGCTTTTCAAACAAATAGATCTAACAATTCCGAAAAAGATTCCAGCCATTTCGATCACTGTAACTTATCAAATGTGAAACTTTATTTAAACTGTAAATCTTATCCGTATGATGATTTGAATATTGATTTTGAGTCCAATAGGTATGCCCTGCTTTATCATATGTACACTTCTTTCCAGACATCATATTATGGTGAATATACACAACCTTTGTCTTGTTTAGTAAACTTTAAAGAGAAATCACCATTGGTTATTATTGATTGTTCCAAACAGTCTGAATCGATCAAAAGTGGGCCGGTTGATGTAAGGTTAGAATTTGAATCTAAAAGAAATTTCCCGGCTCAGACTACAGCTTTTTGTCTTATTATACACGATAGAGTTGTCGAGTATACCCGTTGACAGGTATAGTTCGACGTTTGGTATAAAAGGAGGAGAAACTTTTGGTTAGTGTTCAGTATGGCTTCGGCAGATGTAGTGATAGCAGACTTCCAGTGCTTTGTCGATAGCCTGGGAGGTTTTATTATTAAAGAATTTTCTCTTTATTATCATGCATTCAAGTCGTCAAGACATTGGATATTTAAACCACCAAAACAATATAAACAAACTGATAAAAGTAAAAGAACAAACTATTGGCTAGAAAATTACTATCATAACATTAAATGGGAATATGGAGAGGTTGAATATGAACTTATTAGAGATATTTTCAAGTTTATTGATTGCAAATATAAATTTGTTTTCGTTAAGGGCCTAGAAAAGAAAAGATTTCTATTACAACATTTATACAGATGTTTTGTAGTAAACTTGGAATATTTTGGTTGCCCAGAAATTGATTCACTCATCGTAGATGAGAAAGGCAGCGATTGCATTATGCATAATAATTCTAAAGAGAAATGTACTCAGTATCGAACAGAGGCTTTAAGTACATGGCTAAATTTAAATTGGATAGATTTTGGAGATTTGTTATGAATGTTGGGCCAATGGCGAGGTGGAAACACCCCTAAGCCCTGAATGTTGGATCACTGGCGAGGTGGAAACACCCCTAAATCTTGAGTGTTGGATCACTGGCGAGGTGGAAACACCCCTAAATCTTGAGTGTGTGAATGAAAGAAAATTAGATTTCCAATCAATCCTACTTAAAATATTTCTCTTAGCATAGAAACAATATTATTCTTTTGAAATGTTTTCTTTCTTTGCCCTAAACGAAAACTGTATGTACTTTGTATATAATTTGAAGATAAATTTTATGTTTAGAAGGTTCAATTTTTTATTTATATTTTCAAAGTTTTCTAATTTTTGTACATAAATTGAAGATAATTTTTTTGTTTACTTTTTCGTATATTTATATTGTATAAAAAAATTTAAAAAAAATAAAAAAATAAAAAATAAAAAAAAATAACCTCTTCGATGTACCTTTACCTTGACGCGGTGAAGAGGCTTAAGGCATAATGCCGAACTAAGAGAGGTACATGCAAGTTCCGACATGTTTGACTTGACAGAATAGGCTACGATATGCTGTTGGACATGTTCTGGCATGCTTAGTTTAATAGGAAAACAAAATGTAGGGTATCGATCATGTAGAGATAGGTTCTTTTTCATTTATGATGCAAGATTTGGGCGGGGAGGGGATACAACTCTCAATTCTATTGGCTAGTTAAAGTGACGTCATAGGGTGGGGAGAATATCTATATAAAGGCAAAGCTCTACTGCTCTTCATTAGTTCATTATTATAACTTGTGTTGTGCACATCTTAAGATGGAATTCCAAAAAGTGTTGAGTGAGCTAAATGAGAAACGGACCTTTTGTCCTGTGACAGAACTTGTTGTTGGTGAGCCATACATTATTGTCCAACTTGAAAGGGTTAAAACCAAGTATGGAGATAGAACTGTAGCTTGTTTGGCGAAGAGTGATGACGATGAGCTGAAAATATTTTTACCGCAGCGATTTGAATTATCATTGGAGTTTATCGACCACTACAATAACGATGATACAGAATTTGTTTCATTAGTTTACTTGGGTATGAAGGGAAGACGACATGACTTACGTTTTATTTAAATTGTGTTTTGAATGTTGGGTCAATGGCGTGGTGGAAACACCCCTAAACCCTGAATGAAGTCACTGGCGTGGTGGAAACACCTCCAAACTTTGAATGGCATGTGTGAACATTTTTTTTTTATAATATTGTGGAAAGTTCTTTTATTTATTTTGAGAAAATTCTTTTAGTTTGTCATTAAAGATTACTTCATTTTTCTGTTTCAATTTCATTGTATTTGTAACTATTAAATAAATAAAAAAATAAAAACATAACCTCTTCGATGTACCTTTACCTTGACGCGGTGAAGAGGCTTAAGGCATAATGCCGAACTAAAAAAGGTACAAATCTAATATTTCTCCAGGTTTAGACAATTGTAAGAAGAATATTGATGTAAAGCTGTACATAATGTATGTAATACATTAAATAAATAATAAAATAACTCAAGTATGACTCACTATTTATTTTCCCATATTTTAACAAGAGTAAGAAGTAAGTTGATACGAACATGTAGAGACATGTCATGTTGCACGGTATGACGCAATACGTACAAATCTAGTATTTTATTTTTTTCGATGTTTTAGCAAGAGTAAGACATAAATTAAAATGAACATGTTGAGACATGTCATGTTGCACGGTATGACGCAATACGTACAAATCTAGTATTTTTCCAAGATTTTGGCGAGAATATGAAATAGACAGGCTTTAACATGCTCAGTATAATAGAATTAAGTTTAGCAATGGAGTGACGTCATCAAATATGTTTTATTACATGCCTGTCAGAACATGTCGGTTTCAGTTCGGTTACCTTCAGCAATGTTCGGCTATGTTGAGGCATTTTCTGTCGCAAGTATGTACAAAACTAGTATTTTTCCAAGTTTTGGCGAGAATATGAAATAGACAGGCTCAGTATAATACAATTAAGTTAGCAGTGGTGTGACGTCATTTTGAGACATTTCCTGTTGCACGTTTGTACAAATCAAATATTTTTTTCGATATTTTAGCAAGAGTAAGAAATAAATTAAAATAAACATGTTGAGACATGTCATGTTGCATGGTATGACGCAATACGTACAAATCTAGTATTTTTTCGATATTTTAGCAAGAGTAAAAAATAAATTAAAATGAACATGTAGAGACATGTCATGTTGCATGGTATGACGCAATACGTACAAATCTAGTATTTTTCCAAGTTTTGGCGAGAATATGAAATAGACAGGCTCAGTATAATACAATTAAGTCAGCAGTGGTGTGACGTCATGTTTAGATACTTTCTGTTGCAAGTTTGTACAAATCAAGTATTTTTTTATAGATATTTTAGCATTAGTAAGAAAAAAATTAAAATGAACATGTTGAGACATGTCATATTGCATGGTACGTCTCAATACGTCCAAATTTTGTTAGCAGTGGTGTGACGTCATACAGGGTAGTACATTTATAGCTCACCAGAATGCGCATTTGAGCAGACCTTAATGACGTCACATAGCCGCCATCTTGGTTTATAGAGGGAGAATTGGGCGTTGCCTAAACACTCATCCAGTTCGATGATTGGTCCGTTGGGGAGGGAGAGGGGGGTGGCTTAAATGCACGTCGAGTTCAATGATTGGCCAGTTAGAAAGGGGTGGGGGTATGTGGGCGTGGCCTAAGTGGTCGTCCAGTTCGATGATTGGTCAGTCGGAGAGGAGTGGGGGTAAAGGGGCGTGGCCTAAGTGGGTCGTCCCGTTTCGATTGATTGGTCCAGTTGGAAAAGAGGGGTGGGTATGTGGGCGATGGCCTAATTGGGTCCTGTCCAGTTCGATGATTGGTCATTGGAGAGAGTGGGGGTAAACAGGGGCTGGCCTAAGTGGTCGTCCATTCGATGATTGTTCAGTTGGAGAGGGTGGGTGTGGTGGGCGTGGCCTAAGTTCTCCATTCAGTGATTGTCATCTAGAGAGGAGTGGGGGTAGTGGGCCGTGGCCTAAGTGTGGTCGTCCAGTTCGATGATTGGTCAGTTGGAGAGGGGTGGGGGTAAAGGCGCGTGGCCTAAGGGGTCGTCCAGTTCAGTGATTGGTCAGTTAGAGAGGAGTGGGGGTAAGTGGGCGTGGCCTAAGGGCTCGTCCAGTTCGATGATTGGTCAGTTGGAGAGGAGTGGGGGTAGTGGGCGTGGCTTAAGTGCTCATCCAGTT
>JAAEAF010014057.1:0-16307 GCA_011037195.1 Triatoma infestans
AAGAGTTTTCATCTTGTCTACTTCTAACAAGAATCAGCTCCTGCTTAACATTCATTATAATTTTCTGATAATCTTCACAGAATCCCAGTAAAACGGAGAGAGGAACGCATAAATTAAATTCACCCCGTTCTGAAGTAATACTTAATGTATCCTTATGAGGGTAACACCAACCCCAGTTTTCTAAGTATCGAGAACCAGACCTAAGTGAAACCAAATTTTTTAATGTACAAGCGATGCCTGGATTCCTAACACCATCTATTTCAACTCCACTCAGCTCATATCGTATTTCATCAAATAAAAATGCAAAAGAATTATTGGTTAATTTTGAAAAATGAGAAACTGTTGAACCATATTCTTTTAAAAATTTGCCCTCAACATAGAGAATACTCTGACCGGGCAATGGGTACAAGGCTGGTCTTTGCATACTAATACTATCATCATCACCTTGACGAAGGTTTGAATGAGCATATGGATGAGGAAGAACTCGTCCCTTTCAATTGAATTATCAACACGAGGTATTTTCTCTAAATCTAAGATGTCCCAGATCGGAGATAAACGTATACCGCTGCTTGAAGAACGACATATTACCTGGGTTACGATGTGCCTCGCCAACGGTGCCGCACTGGAATGATACTTTTTCTCCCAGCCCCCGCTGCTTTATATACTTTTCTGAGATCCAACCCCATTGCTGCCTAGGAATCAAATGAATCCGTGACAATAGTGCAGTCTCTATTTATAGTAAATCCAGCAGGAACAGTAAACAAAGTTGTCCACAGTTGTTACTTCTGACACTTTGATATAGCTTCCGATTTGATGAAATTCGACAACCTTTCATATAGCGCACAAGTTCACTATGTGGTCTTGTTCCACTGCTGTCAAAAAATCGAACTAATTTCCCCATTTTCTTATAACAAACCCAATGAGTTCCTTTACCATAGCTTGTGTCCAAATTAAAGATAGCACGCTCGTTTTTCCATGGTTTTCGAGGGAGTTCATCGCTCATAAACACTCCTCTAAAACGCGGAATTTTATGTGCCTTTGCTAATCTGATTAAATCGAAATTACTTAATCTCATTCGTGGCAAAGATGATAGAATTTTTTTCGCATTACTGCTCAGCTTAGAAAGATGTCCTCCTATCCGCTTAGGAGTTGGGATGACCCGCTTCTTCACTCTAGCACGTCTCATGATGAAATGATTCTCTTTTCAGATATAATTTGCTTTTATAAGTTTACGTTCTTGATGTCCTCCCATGTGTTGTGTGATTTGTCAAAGCCTAACCATTTCACAAAAACCTTATCACCTTTCCTTTTGATAACCTTCTCTACTAGATAACAGTTGGGATGCTTCACTAATTGTAGCTCTTCTTGATAAAAACCACCGGCAATGGATTGCCCTCTTTCATCTTTCAGATGGTATGTTACAGGTACAGTTTTTCTAACTTCAGCAATGTTAAATATTTCTGTTGACCATGAAGGCTGGTAACCTTTAGCAAACTGTGCTTTATATTTGGATATTCGAACAGCATCACCAACTTTAAATTTAGCAGGCCTTGTTGAAGCAGGTTTCTTTTCGTACACATCTCGTAAAAGTTGAGCTTCAATTTCATGTCCATATACATCTGCTGGTGCCATTTTAATCGTTCTATGTTTAGTATTATTGTATTTACTAACCAGAGAGTGCAGTATGGGTAACCAGGTATAATTGCCTTGCAAGCTAAATTTCTTCCACATTGCCGATTTTAGTGTACGATTAAATCTCTCCACTATTGAAGCTTTCAAGTTGCTGTAGGTTGAATAGTGGTTAATGTTGTTAACTTTTATGAGCTTTCCAAACAACTTATTGTAAAATTCTTTACCGTTGTCTGTCTGCAAGTTATTTGGCTTTCGTTCAGGTAATATCTTCTCGAATGCTTTAGTCACTTCAGCTGCTGTCTTATTCTTTACTGAAATAACCCAGGCATATTTAGAGAAGCAATCTATTACAGTGAGTAGATACTTGTACCCTTTATTAAGACGAGAGTATGGAATTAATTCAACCAAATCTGCTTGCCATAAGTCATCAATTCCTTTTAGAAGTACTGATCTCCTCTTGAAAACTCTTCTAGCTGGTTTGTGCAGTTCATGCACGATTTGTTCCTTAACGGATGTCATGATGAAATGAGGAAATCTTCTGGTGCACTAAGCTATTATACCTCCTTTTCTAAGATGAGTTTCAATTTGGAGAATTTCATCTTGTCCGCCAGCGCTATCAAGAAGCTGCCTTAATCTATTTACTAGGATATTTGGATCAGTAAAGCCAGTGCCCGTCCTTACATGAAAAAGCTTTGAAATCACATTTTTGTACTTTATATTCGATCTAAGCTGTAGAATTGGCCCTGTAGGACTATGATTTCTAGTATGAGCGCTTGTCTGCACTAAAATTTTCTTATAGTTGTCATAGTCAGATTTTGTTACCTCATTTAAATTTGGATTTTTCAAAAATAGTAGTTGAAATAACCCGGGTGTACCATAGTAGGTTTCTTCACCCACCTTTAGAATATCTCTGTTAATGGAGATCACTGTATCACCAATAGTAAATCTATGTCCATCATATACAATTCCATATACGGTATCGAAATGTTTAATATCGTTGTTTACAATTTTGGCAATATACCTTGAAGATAGCTCACCAACTTCTCTCAAGTACTGTTTCACCATTTCTTCACCTTCAGGAGTTTGTGCTTCTTCTAGTACTGTCTGTAATGTTGTCGACGGGCCAGCAATATCTCTTATAGCTGGATTAGGAGTAAAGTTTTCTTGTTTTATATTAGCTCGCGTTGAACACCTGGGTGAACTTAGTTTTGGAGTTACGTGATATTTTAAAATTCTCTGGTTAACAAGAGAATATGGAGCTGAATTAGCAGCGATTCCTTCAATTACTTCCTCTCTAGGTGTTTGAGATTGAAGAGGTGTCATCGGAGTACTGCTACTTTCAGTCTTTGGAGATGAATATTGCAATCGTTGTGAAAATCTTGGTTTATTTACCGGAAGTTGAGGTGTTTCTTCAAATTCAGTAATCTGTCTCTACAGTGGTGGTGAATAGGTTTCAGGTTGCTCAAGTTTTCCTGACAGGTTACTGATAGAATTCAGTATAGGTTTATACTTCATTTTCAAGTATTCATCAGTCTCTTCTCGATTTCTTTTTAACAAATTACATTTTTCTTGAATGGCCTTTCTAGTATTGATTATTTCACGCATTACAGCGTCAGATGTTGACGGTTCCATGTCTGGATGTAGTCTAAAGTCACTGCACTTATTCAGAGTATTATATAGACGTCGAAACCCTTTCGATACCTTCCTTGATTAATCTCTCTGTCTTTATCGAGCACTAGAAAACTGTACCTGTCGCCCTTCCAACACCAATGACAAACATCTCGAAAGATTTTAAATTCCATGTCAGAATTGACATGATCGTCGTAAATTCGTCTTAGATTTAATTCATCTTGTCTAAACAGTATTAGGAAGTTGGCATTTTCTCGAACTAAATGTTTAGGGACTCTAGTGTAACTCTGACTTAGATAAAAGATATCAACCCCATTGTGGCGCCCCATACAAAAATAAGATCTTACATTATCTTGTTTATCGCAGACAATATCATCGAATATAAAGATTGAATTGGGTAGGGCCTCTTTGGATGGAGGAACTTGAGAATTATCTTCATATTGATAAAATCCGACATCACTCATAGGTTCTAATATTTGTGCTAACTTCCTATATTTGGGCTGATTTAAGGATTTTGCAAACAAATAGATATTTTCAAATCTTAGCCCGTTTGAATCATAAATTAGACTTAACATAAGATTAGTTTTTCCGCAGTTGGAAGGCCCACATAATAGACATCTAATTGAGTCAGGGAAAAGTGGACCGTGTCTTGATTCTTTCTTAATCGGGGCGCCACCGTCTAGGTTTTGATACGGAGCGTGGTATGTTGCTTCACCAAGCGCATGATGGAATCTAACAAGAATCGCTCTCTCACCTCTCCTTATATAGTTTTTGCAGACTATGTGCAGTATCTAACCTACAGAAAAACTTAACTTAGCACCTAAAGAAATCCTATTATAATAAAGCTATGTACATCAAGCAGCCGGTTATTACGTCTTATCTCCGATATGGAAATCTTAGATTTAGAAGAAACTACCCCGTTTGATAATTCAATTGAAGGGATAGAGTTTCATTCTCATCATCCATATGCTTCATCAAAACTTCTTCAAGGTGATGAGATACGTATTAGTATGCAACACCAGGACTTGTACACATTGCCCGGTCAGAGTATCCTCTATGTTGAGGGCAAATTTTTAAAAGAATATGGTTCAACAGTTTCTCATTTTTCAAAATTAACCAATAATTCTTTTGCATTTTTATTTGATGAAATACGATATGAGCTGAGTGGAGTTGAAATAGATCGTGTTAGAAATCCAGGCATCGCTTGTACATTAAAAAATTTGGTTTCACTTAGGTCCGGCTCTCGATACTTAGAAAACTGGGGTTGGTGTTACCCTCATAAGGATACATTAAGTATTACTTCAGAACGGGGTGAATTTAATTTATGCGTTCCTCTTTCCGTTTTACTGGGATTCTGTGAAGATTATCAGAAAATTATAATGAATGTTAAGCAGGAGCTGATTCTTGTTAGAAGTAGACAAGATGAAAACTCTTACATTACTATTAGGCAACCGCCCATTGACGGTCAACCGGAAGGAGTTTTGGAAAAATGTAAAATTGAATTGTTAATTGTTTCCTGGAAGATACCTTATGTTACAGTAAATGAACATCAGAGATCGGCTCTCTGCGTCATCTAAAATCAAAAAAGGTATTTTCACTTGGGTTTAGAAATTGGGAACTTTACGACTCTCCTTTGTTGCCGCCCACTAAACGACATATTTGGTCGGTAAAAACTACAAGTCAGTTGGAAAAACCGCGCTATATAATCTTAGCTTTTCAAACAAATAGATCTAATAATTCTGAAAAAGATTCCAGCCATTTTGATCACTGTAACTTATCAAATGTGAAACTTTATTTAAACTGTAAATCTTATCCTTATGATGCTTTGAATATTGATTTTGAGTCCAATAGGTATGCCCTGCTTTATCATATGTACACTTCTTTCCAGACATCATATTATGGTGAATATACACAACCTTTGTCTTGTTTAGTAAACTTTGAAGAGAAATCACCATTGGTTATTATTGATTGTTCCAAACAGTCTGAATCGATCAAAAGTGGCCCGGTTGATGTAAGGTTAGAATTTGAATCTAATAGAAATTTCCCGGCTCAGACTACAGCTTTTTGTCTTATTATACACGATAGAGTTGTCGAGTATAACCCGTTGACAGGTATAGTTCGACGTTTGGTATAAAAGGAGGAGAAACTTTTGGTTAGTGTTCAGTATGGCTTCGGCAGATGTAGTGATAGCAGACTTCCAGTGCTTTGTCGATAGCCTGGGAGGTTTTATTATTAAAGAATTTTCTCTTTTTGATCATGCATTCAAGTCGTCAAGACATTGGATATTTAAACCACCAAAACCATATAAACAAACTGAAAAAAGTAAAAGAACAAACTATTGGCTAGAAAATTACTATCATAAAATTAAATGGGAATATGGGGAGGTTGAATATGAACTTATTAGAGATATTTTCAAGTTTATTGATTGCAAATATAAATTTGTTTTCGTTAGGGGTCTAGAAAAGAAAAGATTTCTATTACAACATTTATACAGATGTTTTGTAGTAAACTTGGAAGATTTTGGTTGCCCAAAAATTGATTCACTCATCGTAGATGAGAAAGGTAGCCATTGCATTATGCATAATAATTCTAAAGAGAAATGTACTCAGTATCGAACAGAGGCTTTAAGTACATGGCTAAATTTAAATTGGATTGATTTTGGAGATTTGTTATGAATGTTGGGCCAATGGCGAGGTGGAAACACCCCTAAGCCCTGAATGTTGGATCACTGGCGAGGTGGAAACACCCCTAAATCTTGAGTGTTGGATCACTGGCGAGGTGGAAACACCCCTAAATCTTGAGTGTGTGAATGAAAGAAAATTAGATTTCCAATCAATCCTACTTAAAATATTTCTCTTAGCATAGAAACAATATTATTCTTTTGAAATGTTTTCTTTCTTTGCCCTAAACGAAAACTGTATTGAACTTTGTATGTAATTTGAAGATAAATTTTATGTTTAGAAGGTTCAATTTTTTATTTATATTTTCAAAGTTTTCTATTTTTTTGTACATAAATTGAAGATAATTTTTTGTTTACTTTTTCGTATATTTATATTGTATAAAAAAATAAAAAAAAATAAAAAAATAAAAAAATAACCTCTTCGATGTACCTTTACCTTGACGTGGTGAAGAGGCTTAAGGCATAATGCCGAACTAAGAGAGGTACATGCAAGTTCCGATATGTTTGACTTGACAGAATAGGCTACGATATGCTGTTGGACATGTTCTGGCATGCTTAGTTTAATAGGAAAACAAAATATAGGGTATCGATCATGTAGAGATAGGTTCTTTTTCATTTATGATGCAAGATTTGGGCGGGGAGGGGATACAACTCTCAATTCTATTGGCTAGTTAAAGTGACGTCATAGGGTGGGGAGAATATCTATATAAAGGCAAAGCTCTACTGCTCTTCATTAGTTCATTATTATAACTTGTGTTGTGCACATCTTAAGATGGAATTCCAAAAAGTGTTGAGTGAGCTAAATGAGAAACGGACCTTTTGTCCTGTGACAGAACTTGTTGTTGGTGAGCCATACATTATTGTCCAACTTGAAAGGGTTAAAACCAAGTATGGAGATAGAACTGTAGCTTGTTTGGCGAAGAGTGATGGCGATGAGCTGAAAATATTTTTACCGCAGCGATTTGAATTGTCATTGGAGTTTATCGACCGCTACAATAACGATGATACAGAATTTGTTTCATTAGTTTACTTGGGTGTGAAGGGAAGACGACATGACTTACGTTTCATTTAAATTGTGTTTTGAATGTTGGGTCAATGGCGTGGTGGAAACACCCCTAAACCCTGAATGAAGTCACTGGCGTGGTGGAAACACCTCCAAACTTTGAATGGCATGTGTGAACATTTTTTTTTTATAATATTGTGGAAAGTTCTTTTATTTATTTTGAGAAAATTCTTTTAGTTTGTCAATAAAGATTACTTCATTTTTCTATTTCAATTTCATTGTATTTGTAACTATTAAATAAATAAAAAAAATAAAAAAATAACCTCTTCGATGTACCTTTACCTTGACGCGGTGAAGAGGCTTAAGGCATAATGCCGAACTAAAAAAGGTACAAATCTAATATTTCTCCAGGTTTAGACAATTGTAAGAAGAATATTGATATGAACAAGTTAAGGACATGTCCTGTTGCAAAATGTCTTTTATTCCTAGATTAAGTATAATTACTTCATATGTAAAACTGTACATAATGTATGTAATACATTAAATAAATAATAAAATAACTCAAGTATGACTCACTATTTATTTTCCCATATTTTAACAAGAGTAAGAAGTAAGTTGATACGAACATGTGAGACATGTCATGTTGCACGGTATGACGCAATACGTACAAATCTAGTATTTTTCCAAGTTTTGGCGAGAATATGAAATAGACAGGCTTTAACATGCTCAGTATAATAGAATTAAGTTTAGCAATGGAGTGACGTCATCAAATATGTTTTATTACATGCCTGTCAGAACATGTCGGTTTCAGTTCGGTTACCTTCAGCAATGTTCGGCTATGTTGAGGCATTTTCTGTTGCAAGTATGTACAAAACTAGTATTTTTCCAAGTTTTGGCGAGAATATGAAATAGACAGGCTCAGTATAATACAATTAAGTCAGCAGTGGTGTGACGTCATGTTTAGATACTTTCTGTTGCAAGTTTGTACAAATCAAGTATTTTTTTTTCGATATTTTAGCAAGAGTAAGAAATAAATTAAAATAAACATGTTGAGACATGTCATGTTGCATGGTATGACGCAATACGTACAAATCTAGTATTTTTTCGATATTTTAGCAAGAGTAAGAAATAAATTAAAATGAACATGTAGAGACATGTCATGTTGCATGGTATGACGCAATACGTACAAATCTAGTATTTTTCCAACTTTTGGCGAGAATATGAAATAGACAGGCTCAGTATAATACAATTAAGTCAGCAGTGGTGTGACGTCATGTTTAGATACTTTCTGTTGCAAGTTTGTACAAATCAAGTATTTTTTTTATAGATATTTTAGCATTAGTAAGAAAAAAATTAAAATGAACATGTTGAGACATGTCATATTGCATGGTACGTCTCAATACGTCCAAATAAAATTTTTGTTAGCAGTGGTGTGACGTCATACAGGGTAGTACATTTATAGCTCACCAGAATGCGCATTTGAGCAGACCTTAATGACGTCACATAGCCGCCATCTTGGTTTATAGAGGGAGAATTGGGCGTGGCCTAAACACTCATCCAGTTCGATGATTGGTCAGTTGGAGAGGGAGAGGGGGGTGGCTTAAATGCACGTCGAGTTCAATGATTGGCCAGTTAGAAAGGGGTGGGGGTATGTGGGCGTGGCCTAAGTGGTCGTCCAGTTCGATGATTGGTCAGTCGGACAGGAGTGGGGGTAAAGGGGCGTGGCCTAAGTGGTCGTCCAGTTCGATGATTGGTCAGTTGGAGAGGGGTGGGGGTAAAGGGGCGTGGCCTAAGGGGTCGTCCAGTTCAGTGTTTGGTCAGTTAGAGAGGAGTGGGGGTAAGTGGGCGTGGCCTAAGGGCTCGTCCAGTTCGATGATTGGTCAGTTGGAGAGGAGTGGGGGTAGTGGGCGTGGCTTAAGTGCTCATCCAGTTCAGTGATTGGTCATTTAGATAGGAGTGGGGTAAGTGGGCGTGGCCTAAGGGTCGTCCAGTTCGATGATTGGTCAGTTGGAGAGGGGTGGGGGTAAAGGCGCGTGGCCTAAGGGGTCGTCCAGTTCAGTGATTGGTCAGTTAGAGAGGAGTGGGGGTAAGTGGGCGTGGCCTAAGGGCTCGTCCAGTTCGATGATTGGTCAGTTGGAGAGGAGTGGGGGTAGTGGGCGTGGCTTAAGTGCTCATCCAGTTCGACGACAAAAAAGGTGTCCCAGAACCGCCATTTCCCCTCTACTGGTAAGCGATATGGTCATTCTACCATTCATCACGAGATGCTTTTGAAGGTTCCTATTATAGGTTTTCCTTCTGAAGAATGTTAAAGACTTTTGTTTTCAAGCATTCCTACAGAGTTACGTTACCTTCTAGGGAAGATTGGGGCCGTCTAGTGTGATACGTGATAATTATCTCCGGTGTTACACGGACGGTTCCAGAATGGATGGTAGGTCTGGAGCTGCGGTCTATTTTGAAACCGAAGATCATTTGGCAGTATCTCTTGGTGAATAGACCACAGTTTTTCTGGTTGAGGTTTATGCTATTCTTTGTTGTATCTTGGATGAGAGGGTACGTAACATTAACTTAAAAGGTTTCAGAGACATTTCCGTGGTAGCCTGCTTCATTTTGTGGTCATCGACAAGTTTCGGGCGTTCGCCCATCTTCAGGATGCGGTTTTCAGACTGTGTGGCAACACAGACTTGCACAGAGCAAACTTAGTTTACACACTCTGTAAGTCTGTGTTGTCACACTGTCTGAAAAACGCATCCTGAATATGGGCGAACGCCCGAACAACCGGTCGATGACCATAAATGAAGTCCGGCTACCACGGAAAATGTCTCTGATGCTTTCCACCAACCACCACAACAACTTAAAAGGCGTTTGCATCTGCGCGGACCCAAGCTACGCTGAAGGCGCTTAGTTCATGCATCTTCACACCCAGGTTGGTGTTAGAATGTTCTAAAAGACTGGAAGAACTTTCTTCTCCGAAGGATATGCTTCTAGTCTGGGTACCAGGTCACATGGGAATTTTTGGGAATGAGGAGGTGGATAGGTATTCCAAATTAGGCGCCTATCGCCCTTTCATTGGTCCCGAGCCTGCTGTTGGCGTGCCTTCTAGCATATATCTATCAGGCTTCCAGTCGTGGAAGGCTTCACAGCATTCATCCTTATGGATGAGCTCAGTTTGTTGTCGGCAGTCCAAAATGCTCATCGGGGGTCCGGACAGGGCTATTAGTGAGTCGCTGGTGTGTCTTTCACGGAGCCGTCTCAGGCATCTGGTTGGATCCCTTACGGGACATTATGGCTTAAGGAGACATCTCTACGTAATGTGGCTCATGCCGGATCCATTTTGTAGATTCTGTGAGACAGAGGAGGAAACACCCATCCATCTTATGACAGATTGTCTGGGTTGTGAGGAGATTGGTTCAGGACCTTTGGTCGGAGCCGGATGTCTCTGGAATTGCTTAGGCTATTTCCCCTTAAGATTATTGTTCGATTTGTTCGGACTGCGGTGAATCTTAGATGGATTAGACCCGGGTCTGGATATTTGTTCTAGACCAGGTTTGTTGTTGTTTTTCTTGGGGTAGCTATATGGGTCCAGTGATGCTTTGGATAGCGTAAGGTTTGGTCCCTCCCCACAGACAAATAATAATAATAATCTTAATAATAATTATATGAATAATAATTGAATGTATTGCCAGCATTCCGAGATTGAAAATAAGGGTTTACTGAAGTACGACATTTTTGCCTTATCATATTTCGGATGCTCTCATGTAAGCTTTCAGTTATAGATGAAATTTAAATGGGTATAATACCTGTATAAACAAATAAATAAAAACAATTTGAATTGCAGTATGAGAAATGTCGTGTGATTGATTATTGAAATGTAATGTATTGGAGTGGGGATGACAAAATAAATTATGTTAATAATTAATTAATTATTAACCAGATTTAGAAACTTAATGATTAGTTAGGGACTTCTTTTCCATGGGGCCATGTAGGTACTGTGTTTACCTCAGTTCAAGTAAGGATGTATAATAAGCACAAAAAGAAATACAAAATATATAATTCAAAAAATATATAAAAATAAATACTTGCAGCATAGGCAAAGTCGCATTTTACATATTATATATAAATAAATATATAATTTTATTATTTATATTTTAAAGTTAATAAATTTATGAATAATAAGTAATATCTCAAGGAAGGGATTGGCTGAGTTATATATAACTATTTTCTCTCCGTCGGTTTGTCTGTTTGTTCAAACAGCAATGGCACATGTTTATTGATTACTTCCAGTTAGATACCAATTTAAAGTGTAGAATTAATTGTAAAAGACGCTATAAAATGAATATTCTTGTCTAGCTCAAAACCTTTCAATGCTCATAAAAAGTGATAGGGTATTTATTAGACGTAGAAGTTATTAGACATAACAATAGGTTTACCAAAGTTTTTTTTATATTTTTTTTTTTTTGTAGCTACAAATTTAAAAAAATATTTAAAAAAAAAATCGTAGGCTTACTAGGGGCTTGGTACAAAAACTAGTTAAATCTAGTTTTCTAGGCTTGAATGTGATATAGTATGATTTATTTATCTATTATATGATGTAATATAGTATACAAAACTAATAAATTATAATGATAAACACTCTGTTACTATTAAACATATACAATCCCTTTACATTCAGGATCATTGAACCCTTTAATGTCCTGATCCAAATGGAGTTATAACCTGACTGCAGTATAAGGCTATCTAAATTGATAAGGTTCACTTGGTGCTTTTCAATTGTGTGAGAAAATGGCGATAAGCATGACATTGTCATCTCACTTATTCAAATATGGCCTATAAATTTTAGGCACAATGGATAGTGTAAGCTATACGGATTTGTTGTGCAACGCTTTGTTTACAAGAAACTTATGGTACTAGATTTCTGCGTTATAGTTTGGTTGATTATTTAGACGTATGATATCACTGATATTAAACGAGAAATATTTCTTTATTTGCAAATAGAAAAATTTTAAGATTTGTCAATATCTTAATATTCACTCACTTTGTAAGTTATTTCATTGTCTGATTATTTACTGTTTTTCCTGTTTGAATTTTATTCAAACTAATCTGATCTACTCAAATTAGATTGCAAGATTAATTTTTTTAAGGCGGCTTAACCAAAAGGCTGTATTTCGGTGTACCATGTCCTCTACATCCACTAAAACACCCTCCTTCGTCAGCCACCTTTGAGCTTGATATTTTATTCCAATAATGTCTCAGAAGAAGCGAATCATAATTTTTCTTCGGTTAATTTGATTGTAGATTATAATAACAAATGTGATGTAAAGATTATTGGGAACTTAATTGAATAAACATGAAACATGACCAACATTATATAAACAAAAACTAACAAACAGAATTTGTTATATGATTTCAAAGATCGCCGTTGTTTTCATGTAGAAAAACATTTGTCACAACCATTTGACACAGTATATGTGTCATGCAATAATTGTTGTAATGACATTGCTATGACCTTGCCAGGGATGATGTAATGACTTGGCAAAGTCATAGCAATGTCAAACCTTCACAACAGGTTAGAAAGAAAGAATAATTTACAACTAGTGGCCTAGCAAGCTGCCTGACTTCAAGACAAGGCCGCGGGCAAACAAACAAACTTTACGTAAATACCCTTACGTCAAAGCAAGCACCGCTAAGGCTGGCCACTGACCTAAATCGGTAGCCAGCTGCTGTCGTCAAAGCAAGCACGCTAAGGCTGGCATTGACTTAAATCGTGGTCACCAAACTAACCAAGTCGCACAAGGTCGCACACTAGGACAGATGTCTTGGTGTGAGTGTGGCCAACACTAATATATTAACTCGCCCCATTGGAAGAGGGGATGATTATACGATTATACTTCAGTACGTCTTCATATACGAGCAGCAGTTTCCGCGTCCATATACAGTTTTTAATTATACTTATTATTTTAGTTGTGCATCTTAGTTCATTTATCTTAATCATTCTAAATTATTAGTTATTTATCTTCTATTTATTTCTAAGTATTTCCTGTTAATAGTTACCATTTTTTACGTTTAAATTATTGTTCAAATACAGTCTATTTTTATAATTTCCGTGTTAATAATTCGAGCACTAACTTCCAAAAATCTCTAACTAACTTCCGCCCTCTTCAAGACATCTACTACATACCTCAGGAATCACATTAAACGATTCCAGTACATCTTGTAGTATCAGGGTGGGATCAGATCATCCAATAAACGATTCCACTACATCGTTAAAGGCAGCTCTTTTCCAACAAATTCCATAATTGGTATGGCTTTATCTTGTGGTTGTGAAATTCTTAGATTTCCCATTGGGACTGAGAATTTTCTCCGAAATCTGAAGATTTTTCTTTTTTTTCCAAAGCTTGGGAATTGTCTTATGGTCCCCACTCTTGGTGACAATGTCTGTGAATAATTTCTTTTGTATTTCTTTGACCAGCTGAAATAGTGCGGTGAAAACAGAAATTTATACTGATTTTTTTTTTTATGGCGCCTGAATTGCTAAGGTCACTAGCGCCCTCACAAGGTGCCTTTGGCATTCAATCACACATCTCTATCATATGAGAATCACCCATATAAATACACTCATTCCAATAAATACATTCATACCAAAATAAACACCATTTACACACATTTCTACACTTCTACTACTATTGGGGTGGAATACACTATATTCTTCAACCCTGTTGCTCTTATACCTAGATAGAAAACAATATATACACACTCCAAACCAAAACCTAAATATTATAATAGATATCTAAAGATTTTTAATAAGTGAACAATTGATTCTATGTTTTACACCTGGTCCTAACAATTCTACCATATTATTAGGCAAACCTACTCTATTTCGCTAGCCCTGCAGCCTGGGGCATTCCTCAAGGATATGTTTCACTGTACGGCGTGATTGACATCTTGGACACTGTTTTTGATTTATTCCTTGCAATAAATAGGAATGTGTGAGACGAGTGTAGCCTATTCTCAATCTCGTCAATATCAGCCCTTCTCTTCTTGATAAAGTTTCAGTTTTCCTTCCTTTTACAGTAGGCATCACTATCTTAAAATTGGCTTCTTTATTTTCCGAGTTCTTTTGCCATTTTTCATTTATAACTTTCTTAACGAAATAGTTCAAGTCCTCTGATATAGATTTCTTTAACCATGTTATATCAAAACCATACAATATAAAGAAACGAAACCAAAGCTAGATGTAGTTGATTTTTTAATGTATTTCAATAATTGTAATCTATATTTCTTAAATAAATATTTATTTAACTTATAATGACTAGAAAGAATATTTGCTTTATAAATAGTATAAAACGTATTTTATAATGTAATTTTTGAAGATCTGTTTAAACAATCAGTATTGTATTGAGTAATGTATCAATTTTGACTTTAATGCTTCTTTATATTTAAATAAATAAGCTTTCCCAGCATGAAAAGTCATTGTATTTTGTATGATATCTTCTTTTTTTTTTAATGTTTGAAAATTTCTAATTTATTTCAAATAAAGTGAACGAAAGCTGGCAAAATGTCGTGGCAATTACCCCCACATTGTTACCCTGTTCATGCTGCAGGAGATCTCAACTTTTTCTCTGTAACCAGAACGGCTCGCAGTCTAAAAATCCAGACGCTTTTTGTCATCTCATATGCCGGTTAACCTCTGCCCAGCCATATAACTGTCTTTCAAAGCTTGCACCTTTTGGGGTGATTGGTTGGTTTGTCGCCATCTATTCACTCTGTCATTAATATTTTCTATCCGACCGTATTGTCTGTCCTACTTTGTTCTTAGATTGGTTCTTTTTCGCCACTAACTCTCCATTCTCTACAGCTTTCTTTAGAAAAGTTACACAAATGTAACAAAGCACAGCAAAACACACACACACACATACACACACACACACACACACACACACAGTGAGTAAAATAATAGCATCATATAAGTAGATGGCATCACTTCTTTTAAAATTCTGTCCACAATCTACACATCACAATTTATAATTAATATATTTTCTTGATGTCTTTATTCTTTGTTTCATTTTTTTTTTTTAGTGGATGTTTGAAACAAAACAAATAGCGGATTGCTAATTGGATGGTCACTAACTAAATAACTGAAGCCAGCAATGATGATGTAGGAGTAACTCTCCTGGTACTAAATATTATAATTGATTCTTTCGTTTTAATTTATCTTCTGCAGTTTGAATCACTGTTTAGGTAGCGGTGGATGGGGCTGGAGATTTTCTGGCAATTGGTGTACAAGATCTTGGTGGCTTGAGAGAAATGCTGTATCACTTGATTACATAAAATGTGAATTAAAGCTTGCAATAATATATTCTTTTATCTCATTTTTTTATTAAATTTAATAAATAACGAGAAAAACAAAGAACTGAAGCTTTATTTATGTATTTCTCTCTCTTTTGCTTCTTTCTCTCTTGTCGTGTTTATAATGAAATAAATTCTAGAAAAAAAAATGTTTACCAACATGAAAAGCAGCTTTAGAAATGGTTGAACGAAATAGCGGTCCCTACTTAAATAAAAAGATGAAATTACATAAGCTGTAATCTTTTCTCCGCCTTTGTACAGAATTAACGGACGGCTGGGGGTGGATTTTTTTTTTTTTTTTGTCTTTCTCTATCTTTTTATGAAGAATTTTTTTTAAATGTATTTTATTTATATTAGCAATGTCTGAGATGTTGACGAAAAGAATGGCATGGATGAAAGGTGAACGGAGGAGTAGTTTTGAGGCCAACGGGGTAGTGTAGAAAGGTGTGTTAGTGAAGAGGGTGTGTATAAACGCGTGGCCGCTGAGTGAGCACCCGCCGCACCGGCCTAGAACAACAGGTTAGTATGGAGAGTATGGTGGCCTACAGGTGAGAGAGAGGGTGACGTTGAACCTCTACTCTGTTCACCCACCAGCATCACTGGACCATTTCTCTTTCTACTGTATTGATTAACTACAGCAGCTCACAGGCCACACAATACACATACACACACACACACACACATAAAGCATTGCTAATAGATTCCATTGCTTTCCCAGTCTTCATTCTGTGGGCCACATGCCCTTGGCCACAAAACATAACTCGTCCTTTACCAACCAACTCTTATTATTCTACGTCTAGTCATCCCTTAAGGACTCCAAGTTGTTGTTAATTTCCACCACGGTTGCTTTCTCTATAGCAACATCATCAACATTAGAAGCAGTTTTTCATTTAAAATATATCTTACTTTTTGTTCCACCTCATTTCGTTATCCATTCGTTTAGGATGAAAATATTAATATACTATATATATATATATATATATATATCTATAAATAACGACTTAATGTGTGCATCTCTTT
>JAAEAF010014058.1:0-91510 GCA_011037195.1 Triatoma infestans
TTTAGTAAACTTTAAAGAGAAATCACAATTGGTTATTATTGATTGTTCCAAACAGTCTGAATCGATCAAAAGTGGCCGGTTGATGTAAGGTTAGAATTTGAATCTAAAAGAAATTTCCCGGCTCAGACTACAGCTTTTTGTCTTATTATACACGATAGAGTTGTCGAGTATAACCCGTTGACAGGTATAGTTCGACGTTTGGTATAAAAGGAGGAGAAACTTTTGCTTAGAGTTCAGTATGGCTTCGACAGGTGTAGTGATAGCAGACTTCCAGTGCTTTGTCGATAGCCTGGGAGGATTTATTATTAAAGAATTTTCTCTTTATGATCATGCATTCAAGTCGTCAAGACATTGGATATTTAAACCACCAAAACCATATAAACAAACTGATAAAAGTAAAAGAACAAACTATTGGCTAGAAAATTACTATCATAAAATTAAATGGGAATATGGGGAGGTTGAATATGAACTTATTAGAGATATTTTCAAGTTTATTGATTGCAAATATAAATTTGTTTTCGTTAAGGGTCTAGAAAAGAAAAGATTTCTATTACAACATTTATACAGATGTTTTGTAGTAAACTTGGAAGATTTTGGTTGCCCAAAAATTGATTCACTCATCGTAGATGAGAAAGGTAGCCATTGCATTATGCATAATAATTCTAAAGAGAAATGTACTCAGTATCGAACAGAGGCTTTAAGTACATGGCTAAATTTAAATTGGATTGATTTTGGAGATTTGTTATGAATGTTGGGCCAATGGCGAGGTGGAAACCCCCCTAAGCCCTGAATGTTGGATCACTGGCGAGGTGGAAACACCCCTAAATCTTGAGTGTTGGATCACTGGCGAGGTGGAAACACCCCTAAATCTTGAGTGTGTGAATGAAAGAAAATTAGATTTCCAATCAATCCAACTTAAAATATTTCTCTTAGCATAGAAACAATATTATTCTTTTGAAATGTTTTCTTTCTTTGCCCTAAACGAAAACTGTACTGAACTTCGTATATAATTTGAAGATAAATTTTATGTTTCGAAGGTTCAATTTTTTATTTATATTCAAAGTTTTCTATTTTTTGTACATAAATTGAAGATAATTTTTTTGTTTACTTTTTCGTATATTTATATTGTATAAAAAAAAATTTTAAAAATTAAAAAAAATATTAAAAAAGAAAAAATAACCTCTTCGATGTACCTTTACCTTGACGCGGTGAAGAGGCTTAAGGTGCCGAACTAAGAGAGGTACATGCAAGTTCCGACATGTTTGACTTGACAGAATAGGCTACGATATGCTGTTGGACATGTTCTGGCATGCTTAGTTTAATAGGAAAACAAAATATAGGGTATCGATCATGTAGAGATAGGTTCTTTTTCATTTATGATGCAAGATTTGGGCGGGGAGGGGATACAACTCTCAATTCTATTGGCTAGTTAAAGTGACGTCATAGGGTGGGGAGAATATCTATATAAAGGCAAAGCTCTACTGCTCTTCATTAGTTCATTATTATAACTTGTGTTGTGCACATCTTAAGATGGAATTCCAAAAAGTGCTGAGTGAGCTAAATGAGAAACGGACCTTTTGTCCTGTGACAGAACTTGTTGTTGGTGAGCCATACATTATTGTCCAACTTGAAAGGGTTAAAACCAAGTATGGAGATAGAACTGTAGCTTGTTTGGCGAAGAGTGATGGCGATGAGCTGAAAATATTTTTACCGCAGCGATTTGAATTATCATTGGAGTTTATCGACCGCTACAATAACGATGATACAGAATTTGTTTCATTAGTTTACTTGGGTATGAAGGGAAGACGACATGACTTACGTTTTATTTAAATTGTGTTTTGAATGTTGGGTCAATGGCGTGGTGGAAACACCCCTAAACCCTGAATGAAGTCACTGGCGTGGTGGAAACACCTCCAAACTTTGAATGGCATGTGTGAACATTTTTTTTTATAATATTGTGGAAAGTTCTTTTATTTATTTTGAGAAAATTCTTTTAGTTTGTCAATAAAGATTACTTCATTTTTCTGTTTCAATTTCATTGTATTTGTAACTATTAAATAAATAAAAAAATAAAAAATAACCTCTTCGATGTACCTTTACCTTGACGCGGTGAAGAGGCTTAAGGCATAATGCCGAACTAAAAAAGGTACAAATCTAATATTTCTCCAGGTTTAGACAATTGTAAGAAGAATATTGATGTAAAACTGTACATAATGTATGTAATACATTAAATAAATAATAAAATAACTCAAGTATGACTCACTATTTATTTTCCCATATTTTAACAAGAGTAAGAAGTAAGTTGATACGAACATGTAGAGACATGTCATGTTGCACGGTATGACGCAATACGTACAAATCTAGTATTTTATTTTTTTCGATGTTTTAGCAAGAGTAAGACATAAATTAAAATGAACATGTTGAGACATGTCATGTTGCACGGTATGACGCAATACGTACAAATCTAGTATTTTTCCAAGTTTTGGCGAGAATATGAAATAGACAGGCTTTAACATGCTCAGTATAATAGAATTAAGTTTAGCAATGGAGTGACGTCATCAAATATGTTTTATTACATGCCTGTCAGAACATGTCGGTTTCAGTTCGGTTACCTTCAGCAATGTTCGGCTATGTTGAGGCATTTTCTGTTGCAAGTATGTACAAAACTAGTATTTTTCCAAGTTTGGCGAGAATATGAAATAGACATGCCCAGTATAATACAATTAAGTTAGCAGTGGTGTGACGTCATTTTGAGACATTTCCTGTTGCACGTTTGTACAAATCAAATATTTTTTTCGATATTTTAGCAAGAGTAAGAAATAAATTAAAATAAACATGTTGAGACATGTCATGTTGCATGGTATGACGCAATACGTACAAATCTAGTATTTTTTCGATATTTTAGCAAGAGTAAAAAATAAATTAAAATGAACATGTAGAGACATGTCATGTTGCATGGTATGACGCAATACGTACAAATCTAGTATTTTTCCAAGTTTTGGCGAGAATATGAAATAGACAGGCTCAGTATAATACAATTAAGTCAGCAGTGGTGTGACGTCATGTTTAGATACTTTCTGTTGCAAGTTTGTACAAATCAAGTATTTTTTTTATAGATATTTTAGCATTAGTAAGAAAAAAATTAAAATGAACATGTTGAGACATGTCATATTGCATGGTACGTCTCAATACGTCCAAATAAAATTTGTTAGCAGTGGTGTGACGTCATACAGGGTAGTACATTTATAGCTCACCAGAATGCGCATTTGAGCAGACCTTAATGACGTCACATAGCCGCCATCTTGGTTTATAGAGGGAGAATTGGGCGTGGCCTAAACACTCATCCAGTTCGATGATTGGTCAGTTGGAGAGGGAGAGGGGGTGGCTTAAATGCACGTCGAGTTCAATGATTGGCCAGTTAGAAAGGGGTGGGGGTATGTGGGCGTGGCCTAAGTGGTCGTCCAGTTCGATGATTGGTCAGTCGGACAGGAGTGGGGGTAAAGGGGCGTGGCCTAAGTGGTCGTCCAGTTCGATGATTGGTCAGTTGGAGAGGGGTGGGGGTAAAGGGGCGTGGCCTAAGGGGTCGTCCAGTTCAGTGATTGGTCAGTTAGAGAGGAGTGGGGGTAAGTGGGCGTGGCCTAAGGGCTCGTCCAGTTCGATGATTGGTCAGTTGGAGAGGAGTGGGGGTAGTGGGCGTGGCTTAAGTGTCATCCAGTTCGTGATTGGTCAGTTAGAGGAGTGGGGGTCCAGTGGGCGTGGCCTAAGTGGTCGTCCAGTTCGATGATTGGTCAGTTGGAGAGGGGTGGGGGTAAAGGCGCGTGGCCTAAGGGGTCGTCCAGTTCAGTGATTGGTCAGTTAGAGAGGAGTGGGGGTAAGTGGGCGTGGCCTAAGGGCTCGTCCAGTTCGATGATTGGTCAGTTGGAGAGGAGTGGGGGTAGTGGGCGTGGCTTAAGTGCTCATCCAGTTCGACGACAAAAAAGGTGTCCCAGAACCGCCATTTCCCCTCTACTGGTAAGCGATATGGTCATTCTACCATTCATCACGAGATGCTTTTGAAGGTTCCTATTATAGGTTTTCCTTCTGAAGAATGTTAAAGACTTTTGTTTTCAAGCATTCCTACAGAGTTACGTTACCTTCTAGGGAAGATTGGGGCCGTCTAGTGTGATACGTGATAATTATCTCCGGTGTTACACGGACGGTTCCAGAATGGATGGTAGGTCTGGAGCTGCGGTCTATTTTGAAACCGAAGATCATTTGGCAGTATCTCTTGGTGAATAGACCACAGTTTTTCTGGTTGAGGTTTATGCTATTCTTTGTTGTATCTTGGATGAGAGGGTACGTAACATTAACTTAAAAGGTTTCAGAGACATTTCCGTGGTAGCCTGCTTCATTTTGTGGTCATCGACAAGTTTCGGGCGTTCGCCCATCTTCAGGATGCGGTTTTCAGACTGTGTGGCAACACAGACTTGCACAGAGCAAACTTAGTTTACACACTCTGTAAGTCTGTGTTGTCACACTGTCTGAAAAACGCATCCTGAATATGGGCGAACGCCCGATAAACCGGTCGATGACCCAAAAATGAAGCAGGCTACCACGGAAAATGTCTCTGATGCTTTCCACCAACCACCACAACAACTTAAAAGGCGTTTGCATCTGCGCGGACCCAAGCTACGCTGAAGGCGCTTAGTTCATGCATCTTCACACCCAGGTTGGTGTTAGAATGTTCTAAAAGACTGGAAGAACTTTCTTCTCCGAAGGATATGCTTCTAGTCTGGGTACCAGGTCACATGGGAATTTTTGGGAATGAGGAGGTGGATAGGTATTCCAAATTAGGCGCCTATCGCCCTTTCATTGGTCCCGAGCCTGCTGTTGGCGTGCCTTCTAGCATATATCTATCAGGCTTCCAGTCGTGGAAGGCTTCACAGCATTCATCCTTATGGATGAGCTCAGTTTGTTGTCGGCAGTCCAAAATGCTCATCGGGGGTCCGGACAGGGCTATTAGTGAGTCGCTGGTGTGTCTTTCACGGAGCCGTCTCAGGCATCTGGTTGGATCCCTTACGGGACATTATGGCTTAAGGAGACATCTCTACGTAATGTGGCTCATGCCGGATCCATTTTGTAGATTCTGTGAGACAGAGGAGGAAACACCCATCCATCTTATGACAGATTGTCTGGGTTGTGAGGAGATTGGTTCAGGACCTTTGGTCGGAGCCGGATGTCTCTGGAATTGCTTAGGCTATTTCCCCTTAAGATTATTGTTCGATTTGTTCGGACTGCGGTGAATCTTAGATGGATTAGACCCGGGTCTGGATATTTGTTCTAGACCAGGTTTGTTGTTGTTTTTCTTGGGGTAGCTATATGGGTCCAGTGATGCTTTGGATAGCGTAAGGTTTGGTCCCTCCCCACAGACAAATAATAATAATAATCTTAATAATAATTATATGAATAATAATTGAATGTATTGCCAGCATTCCGAGATTGAAAATAAGGGTTTACTGAAGTACGACATTTTTGCCTTATCATATTTCGGATGCTCTCATGTAAGCTTTCAGTTATAGATGAAATTTAAATGGGTATAATACCTGTATAAACAAATAAATAAAAACAATTTGAATTGCAGTATGAGAAATGTCGTGTGATTGATTATTGAAATGTAATGTATTGGAGTGGGGATGACAAAATAAATTATGTTAATAATTAATTAATTATTAACCAGATTTAGAAACTTAATGATTAGTTAGGGACTTCTTTTCCATGGGGCCATGTAGGTACTGTGTTTACCTCAGTTCAAGTAAGGATGTATAATAAGCACAAAAAGAAATACAAAATATATAATTCAAAAAATATATAAAAATAAATACTTGCAGCATAGGCAAAGTCGCATTTTACATATTATATATAAATAAATATATAATTTTATTATTTATATTTTAAAGTTAATAAATTTATGAATAATAAGTAATATCTCAAGGAAGGGATTGGCTGAGTTATATATAACTATTTTCTCTCCGTCGGTTTGTCTGTTTGTTCAAACAGCAATGGCACATGTTTATTGATTACTTCCAGTTAGATACCAATTTAAAGTGTAGAATTAATTGTAAAAGACGCTATAAAATGAATATTCTTGTCTAGCTCAAAACCTTTCAATGCTCATAAAAAGTGATAGGGTATTTATTAGACGTAGAAGTTATTAGACATAACAATAGGTTTACCAAAGTTTTTTTTATATTTTTTTTTTTTTGTAGCTACAAATTTAAAAAAATATTTAAAAAAAAAATCGTAGGCTTACTAGGGGCTTGGTACAAAAACTAGTTAAATCTAGTTTTCTAGGCTTGAATGTGATATAGTATGATTTATTTATCTATTATATGATGTAATATAGTATACAAAACTAATAAATTATAATGATAAACACTCTGTTACTATTAAACATATACAATCCCTTTACATTCAGGATCATTGAACCCTTTAATGTC
Organism: Triatoma infestans; assembly: GCA_011037195.1. Classification (NCBI taxonomy): domain Eukaryota; kingdom Metazoa; phylum Arthropoda; class Insecta; order Hemiptera; family Reduviidae; genus Triatoma; species Triatoma infestans. The sequence goes on from JAAEAF010014058.1 coordinate 6,477, forward strand.
CTGATCCAAATGGAGTTATAACCTGACTGCAGTATAAGGCTATCTAAATTGATAAGGTTCACTTGGTGCTTTTCAATTGTGTGAGAAAATGGCGATAAGCATGACATTGTCATCTCACTTATTCAAATATGGCCTATAAATTTTAGGCACAATGGATAGTGTAAGCTATACGGATTTGTTGTGCAACGCTTTGTTTACAAGAAACTTATGGTACTAGATTTCTGCGTTATAGTTTGGTTGATTATTTAGACGTATGATATCACTGATATTAAACGAGAAATATTTCTTTATTTGCAAATAGAAAAATTTTAAGATTTGTCAATATCTTAATATTCACTCACTTTGTAAGTTATTTCATTGTCTGATTATTTACTGTTTTTCCTGTTTGAATTTTATTCAAACTAATCTGATCTACTCAAATTAGATTGCAAGATTAATTTTTTTAAGGCGGCTTAACCAAAAGGCTGTATTTCGGTGTACCATGTCCTCTACATCCACTAAAACACCCTCCTTCGTCAGCCACCTTTGAGCTTGATATTTTATTCCAATAATGTCTCAGAAGAAGCGAATCATAATTTTTCTTCGGTTAATTTGATTGTAGATTATAATAACAAATGTGATGTAAAGATTATTGGGAACTTAATTGAATAAACATGAAACATGACCAACATTATATAAACAAAAACTAACAAACAGAATTTGTTATATGATTTCAAAGATCGCCGTTGTTTTCATGTAGAAAAACATTTGTCACAACCATTTGACACAGTATATGTGTCATGCAATAATTGTTGTAATGACATTGCTATGACCTTGCCAGGGATGATGTAATGACTTGGCAAAGTCATAGCAATGTCAAACCTTCACAACAGGTTAGAAAGAAAGAATAATTTACAACTAGTGGCCTAGCAAGCTGCCTGACTTCAAGACAAGGCCGCGGGCAAACAAACAAACTTTACGTAAATACCCTTACGTCAAAGCAAGCACCGCTAAGGCTGGCCACTGACCTAAATCGGTAGCCAGCTGCTGTCGTCAAAGCAAGCACGCTAAGGCTGGCATTGACTTAAATCGTGGTCACCAAACTAACCAAGTCGCACAAGGTCGCACACTAGGACAGATGTCTTGGTGTGAGTGTGGCCAACACTAATATATTAACTCGCCCCATTGGAAGAGGGGATGATTATACGATTATACTTCAGTACGTCTTCATATACGAGCAGCAGTTTCCGCGTCCATATACAGTTTTTAATTATACTTATTATTTTAGTTGTGCATCTTAGTTCATTTATCTTAATCATTCTAAATTATTAGTTATTTATCTTCTATTTATTTATAAGTATTTCTTGTTAATAGTTACCATTTTTTACGTTTAAATTATTGTTCAAATACAGTCTATTTTTATAATTTCCGTGTTAATACTTCGAGCACTAACTTCCAAAAATCTCTAAACTAACTTCCGCCCTCTTCAAGACATCTACTACATACCTCAGGAATCACATTAAACGATTCCAGTACATCTTGTAGTATCAGGGTGGGATCAGATCATCCAATAAACGATTCCACTACATCGTTAAAGGCAGCTCTTTTCCAACAAATTCCATAATTGGTATGGCTTTATCTTGTGGTTGTGAAATTCTTAGATTTCCCATTGGGACTGAGAATTTTCTCCGAAATCTGAAGATTTTTCTTTTTTTTCCAAAGCTTGGGAATTGTCTTATGGTCCCCACTCTTGGTGACAATGTCTGTGAATAATTTCTTTTGTATTTCTTTGACCAGCTGAAATAGTGCGGTGAAAACAGAAATTTATACTGATTTTTTTTTTTATGGCGCCTGAATTGCTAAGGTCACTAGCGCCCTCACAAGGTGCCTTTGGCATTCAATCACACATCTCTATCATATGAGAATCACCCATATAAATACACTCATTCCAATAAATACATTCATACCAAAATAAACACCATTTACACACATTTCTACACTTCTACTACTATTGGGGTGGAATACACTATATTCTTCAACCCTGTTGCTCTTATACCTAGATAGAAAACAATATATACACACTCCAAACCAAAACCTAAATATTATAATAGATATCTAAAGATTTTTAATAAGTGAACAATTGATTCTATGTTTTACACCTGGTCCTAACAATTCTACCATATTATTAGGCAAACCTACTCTATTTCGCTAGCCCTGCAGCCTGGGGCATTCCTCAAGGATATGTTTCACTGTACGGCGTGATTGACATCTTGGACACTGTTTTTGATTTATTCCTTGCAATAAATAGGAATGTGTGAGACGAGTGTAGCCTATTCTCAATCTCGTCAATATCAGCCCTTCTCTTCTTGATAAAGTTTCAGTTTTCCTTCCTTTTACAGTAGGCATCACTATCTTAAAATTGGCTTCTTTATTTTCCGAGTTCTTTTGCCATTTTTCATTTATAACTTTCTTAACGAAATAGTTCAAGTCCTCTGATATAGATTTCTTTAACCATGTTATATCAAAACCATACAATATAAAGAAACGAAACCAAAGCTAGATGTAGTTGATTTTTTAATGTATTTCAATAATTGTAATCTATATTTCTTAAATAAATATTTATTTAACTTATAATGACTAGAAAGAATATTTGCTTTATAAATAGTATAAAACGTATTTTATAATGTAATTTTTGAAGATCTGTTTAAACAATCAGTATTGTATTGAGTAATGTATCAATTTTGACTTTAATGCTTCTTTATATTTAAATAAATAAGCTTTCCCAGCATGAAAAGTCATTGTATTTTGTATGATATCTTCTTTTTTTTTTAATGTTTGAAAATTTCTAATTTATTTCAAATAAAGTGAACGAAAGCTGGCAAAATGTCGTGGCAATTACCCCCACATTGTTACCCTGTTCATGCTGCAGGAGATCTCAACTTTTTCTCTGTAACCAGAACGGCTCGCAGTCTAAAAATCCAGACGCTTTTTGTCATCTCATATGCCGGTTAACCTCTGCCCAGCCATATAACTGTCTTTCAAAGCTTGCACCTTTTGGGGTGATTGGTTGGTTTGTCGCCATCTATTCACTCTGTCATTAATATTTTCTATCCGACCGTATTGTCTGTCCTACTTTGTTCTTAGATTGGTTCTTTTTCGCCACTAACTCTCCATTCTCTACAGCTTTCTTTAGAAAAGTTACACAAATGTAACAAAGCACAGCAAAACACACACACACACATACACACACACACACACACACACACACAGTGAGTAAAATAATAGCATCATATAAGTAGATGGCATCACTTCTTTTAAAATTCTGTCCACAATCTACACATCACAATTTATAATTAATATATTTTCTTGATGTCTTTATTCTTTGTTTCATTTTTTTTTTTTAGTGGATGTTTGAAACAAAACAAATAGCGGATTGCTAATTGGATGGTCACTAACTAAATAACTGAAGCCAGCAATGATGATGTAGGAGTAACTCTCCTGGTACTAAATATTATAATTGATTCTTTCGTTTTAATTTATCTTCTGCAGTTTGAATCACTGTTTAGGTAGCGGTGGATGGGGCTGGAGATTTTCTGGCAATTGGTGTACAAGATCTTGGTGGCTTGAGAGAAATGCTGTATCACTTGATTACATAAAATGTGAATTAAAGCTTGCAATAATATATTCTTTTATCTCATTTTTTTATTAAATTTAATAAATAACGAGAAAAACAAAGAACTGAAGCTTTATTTATGTATTTCTCTCTCTTTTGCTTCTTTCTCTCTTGTCGTGTTTATAATGAAATAAATTCTAGAAAAAAAAATGTTTACCAACATGAAAAGCAGCTTTAGAAATGGTTGAACGAAATAGCGGTCCCTACTTAAATAAAAAGATGAAATTACATAAGCTGTAATCTTTTCTCCGCCTTTGTACAGAATTAACGGACGGCTGGGGGTGGATTTTTTTTTTTTTTTTGTCTTTCTCTATCTTTTTATGAAGAATTTTTTTTAAATGTATTTTATTTATATTAGCAATGTCTGAGATGTTGACGAAAAGAATGGCATGGATGAAAGGTGAACGGAGGAGTAGTTTTGAGGCCAACGGGGTAGTGTAGAAAGGTGTGTTAGTGAAGAGGGTGTGTATAAACGCGTGGCCGCTGAGTGAGCACCCGCCGCACCGGCCTAGAACAACAGGTTAGTATGGAGAGTATGGTGGCCTACAGGTGAGAGAGAGGGTGACGTTGAACCTCTACTCTGTTCACCCACCAGCATCACTGGACCATTTCTCTTTCTACTGTATTGATTAACTACAGCAGCTCACAGGCCACACAATACACATACACACACACACACACACATAAAGCATTGCTAATAGATTCCATTGCTTTCCCAGTCTTCATTCTGTGGGCCACATGCCCTTGGCCACAAAACATAACTCGTCCTTTACCAACCAACTCTTATTATTCTACGTCTAGTCATCCCTTAAGGACTCCAAGTTGTTGTTAATTTCCACCACGGTTGCTTTCTCTATAGCAACATCATCAACATTAGAAGCAGTTTTTCATTTAAAATATATCTTACTTTTTGTTCCACCTCATTTCGTTATCCATTCGTTTAGGATGAAAATATTAATATACTATATATATATATATATATATATATCTATAAATAACGACTTAATGTGTGCATCTCTTTCCTTAATTAGAATAAAAACAAAAACTTACTTCCCTTACCTTTCCTTTTCTTTTTTTTTTTTTTTTTTTTTTTTAATCTTACGGTCCATAATACTGATTAGGTGGGAAACTCCCATTTCTTTATTAAAACTTTGCCCATTCCATTCCTTACACCTTTTTAACTGTAAAAAAATCTCCTTCCGTGGAAATCCCTTCTCTCTTAAGAAAGGACAGACTCACATACCCGCCGGCTATTATCTCGTTCGTATCTCTACTCTTTACTGCAAGGTTTGTTTTGTTTTCCAGATTTACTAACAACATAAATTTCATACATAAATTTCTAGGAACATTTCAATTTTAGAGTGATATGGAGCTAATATTCTCCTCTTCAGTAACATGTATTAAAAAAAGCTGTTATAGAATTAAACAGGCAGGTTTTTGGCCGGATAAGCGATATGATCATTCTACCATTCATCGCGAGATGGTTTTGAAGGTTCCTATTACAGGTTTTCCTTCTGATAGAATATTGAAGACTTATGTTTTCGAGCATTCTTACAGTGTTAGGTTACCTTCTAGGGAAGATTGGTCAAGATTGGGTCCGTCTGGGGTGATACCTAATAATTACTTCCGGTGTTACACGGACGGTTCCAGAATGATGGTAGGTTTGGAGCTGCGGTCTATTTTGAGACCGGATATCATTTGACAGTATCTCTTGGTGAATGGACCATAGTTTTCCATGCTATTCTTTGTTGTATCATCGACGAGAGTGTACGTAACACTACCTTAAAAGGTGTTTGTATCTGCTCGGACAGCCAAGCTGCGCTGATGGCGCTGAGTTCACTAGTCTTTCTCTTCCAGGTTGGTGTCAGAATGTTCTAAAAGACTGGAAGCGCTTTCTTCTCTGAAGGATGTGCTTCTAGTCTGGGTACCGGGTCGCATGGGAATTTTTGGGAATGATAGGTTTGCCAAATGATAGGGGCGCCTCTCTCCCTTTCATTGGCCCCGTGCAAGCTGTTGGCGTATCTTCTGGCACATGTCTATCAGGCTTCCATTCATGGACAGCTTCACAGCATTCATCCTTATGGATGAGCTCAGTTTGTTGTTGGCAGTCCAAAATGCTTATCGGGAGTCCGGACAGGGATATTAGTGAGACGTTGCTGGGTCTTTCACGGAGCTCTCTCAGGCATCTGGTTGGATCCCCTAACTGGACATTGTGGCTTAAGGAGACATCTCTACGTAATGGGGCTCATGCCGGATCCATTTTGTAGAGTCTGTGAGACAGAGGAGATTATCTGGATTGTGAAGAGATTAGGTTCAGGACCTGTGCTTCTAGCGTTTGTGCTTGTTCTAAAGCTTAGATGCTTTGTTATAATTGATTGTTTATAGTCTTATTGTCCTCACGCGTTGGTCTAGTGGCTAGCGCACTCGCCTTTCGTGCGAGAATTCAGAGTTCGATTCCCGTGAGGGCAAAGTCTGTGTTGACCCAGAATCGTGATAAAAAGTGGGAAGTTACAGTGAGTAGCGCCCTAGGTAGCGAAGGCTCTAACTAAACGGCGTGGGAACTGAGGCGTGCTTACCATACGCCCCTCATTCAAACGCCATCTGGCAAGCCATATGGGCTGTTTGTTGCGCCATAGGGTTAGTGTCTTATTAATTCATATTTTTAAAACTAATTTTTTTTTGTCTCATTGTATTTCGGAATTACACGTTATATTTTCAATTGTATGTGAAATTTGTAAATGAGTAGTTGGCTAATAATCCTGAGAAACTTGAATAATACGTACCTAAAAATTGTGGAAATCATGACACAATTGATGAGAATTTCAAGAGGATAGGGGAATGAGTACGACTATGAGCTAAAGAGCTAATAACTTTGTGTTTGTAATTTGTTTTAAAATGTTTGTTTGCTTTAATTTTATTATTAAAAATTGGTTAGATAATTGTAAAATAATATTACAAAAAAATATTGTTAAAAACATATAGAAGCTTTTATTAATACACAATAAACTCTTTCAATATTTACTGATCCAACAAAGATCTAAAATTTAAATGACAATAAATAATTTCTGCGGCAGAATATTTGGCATTGTGAATACAAATTGCTCCCCATTGATGTACTCAAATACCATCATATGTTATACTACCAAAGCACATAATATATCATCCCTTTTGCTCTCAATATCCAATTTCCCCGCCCATAGCCGCACTCTCATGCCAAATAACCGACATTTATACGTTTATATGTGTATGTGAGTAGGCAAGACTAGATGTATCGATATAAGAGTTATTATTATTACACGCAATACACTCGTACACTGCAAACAAACACTGAGGTTTATGTTGATATCTTTTTTTTAATTTAATTATTTATTTATTTTTTATTTTATATTTATCTATTCTTCAGATTCTTACACTTTTCTTAAAAGTCGTTATTTTCTCATATTTATTAAGCAAATATAGTCTCTTTTAAAAAAAGTACTTAGTTTTTGATAATAACAGTAAGAATTTTCTAATTTTATTGCAGCTCCCCATTCATGAACTCTTTTTCTACTTTAGGACGATTTCAGAATGGATGGTAGGTCTATTTTGAGACAGAAGATCACTTGGCATTCACAGCTCTTGGTGAATTTACCACAGTTTTCCAGGCTGAGGTTTATGCTATTCATTGTGGTATTTCGGATGAGCACTTACTTAACACTAACAAAAACGGTGTTTGTATCTGCTCGGACAGTCAAGCTGTGTTAAAGGTATTGACTTCATGTGTCTGCCCATCCAAGTTGGTACTAGAATGTTCTAGAAAACTGAGAGTGTATTCTTCCTTAAATTATGTTTTTCTAGTCAGGTAGCCGGGTCATATGGGAATTTTTGGAAATGAGGAGATGGATAGGTTTGCCAAAGTAGGTGTTTCTCTCCGTTTCATTGGTTCCAAAGACATATGTCTATCAAGCTTCCAGTTATGGATTGTTTCACAGCATTCATTCCCAGACTGTTCACTGGAGATTCATTTGGATGTGAAGACACATTGGCGGACAGGGTTATAATTGAGATGTTGCTGTGTCTTTCACGGACCTGTCTCAGGCATCTAGTTGGATCCCTTCGTAGGCACGTTCAGAACCTTTGATCGAAACAGGATATCTGTTGAAGTGCTTAGGCTATTTTCCTTTAATTTTGTCCGATTTGTTCTGATTGCGGTCAATCTAGGTGGATTAGCCCAGAGTCTGCATTTTTTTCTAGACCCTGTTTGTTGTTTTCTGTGTTTGTTGGGTTCGTAGGGCTGTGGATAGCGTAGGTAGGCCTTGTTCTATCCTCACAGTCAAATAGTAATAATAATAATAATAATAATAATAATAATAATGCGTACAAGAAACACATTATAGGAGAGAATATGGATGACAGGTGCCGGCTATGTCAGACGATGATAGAAAGTATCCAGCATATTATGGATGGGCGCTCTGTTCTAGCTCCGAAAGAGTATTTAGAGCAACATAACAATGTAGCCAAAATAATTTATATAGCTTTGCTTTTAAAATTTTTTTTCAAATCGGACACGCCCGGCTTACTATAAATATTCTCCCCCTTCGTTCCTGCAAATAGGGCAAATCAAAATCTATTGGGACACACAGATATATACGGACCGTACAGTAGTTCATAATGAACCGGATATATTAGTAATGGACCAAGCCAATAAAACGGCTTGTATTATCGATGTAGCCATCCCTACTGACGAAAATGTTCTGAAGGCAAGAGGGGAAAAACTAAGGAAATATCAAGACCTCTCATTCGAATTAAAAGAAATATATAACTTGGAGATGGCCGCGATATATCCGGTGATTATATCAGTACATGGTCTTGTCCCAAAAACTACGGCTGAAACTATTAGTAGATTAGGTCTACCTAAGCACATGACAGCCGAAGTTCAAAAATCGATCCTGCTTGGTTCGGCACGTATAGTTTGGCGTACCCTACTAATCAGTTAGGTTTTTTTTCGCTTCCAATTAGGGTTGCAGGTTCCTGCCTCCTTAAGTTTTTGTAGTACAAAATTAAAACAATAATAATAATAATAACGTGCTATGCATTTCTGGAGCAACACATTAGCTAAACCACTGTACGTTGGCAAATCGTTCGTTGAGCATTAAGAGATCTACAGTTATATATTAAATATCAAGTAAATATTAAGAATCTTTTGGGAAGTAAATTCTACTTAGTTTTAACTTGCCACAATCCAGAAAATACCCAGCGATATTGATCCATGACTTCTGTATCGACTTCGATAGAGAAGACATTTCATCTCAGTCGAGACAGGATGAGTTGATTATCTGGGAAGGATATTAAAAAAAAAAAAAAGATGTATTTTTTAATTTTGATAAAATGAGAGAAGGTGAGAGAATTTTCTTTAACGGGCTTCATTTACAAAGAGGATTCTTACTGTGTTGCAGTGATTGTAAAACCGAGAGTTCTGGATTGAAAGGATTAGAAGAATGAAGAGTTTGAACGCTTGGTTTAGCCTCATAATTGAGTCAGAATATAAGATAGTTTCATCTATAATTCTACAAAACTTCTTAATTGTTTAAAGTTATTTAAAGAAGGAATTAGCTCAGTGGTAGCACTCAGATTTTCTCTTCCTAGCAGCCACTATAGCTCACTTTCTGGCAATATATAAAATGTTATCTGTCTGGAAGCGATGATGATGTGGTCTAATTTAAAAAAAGAAAAGAAAAAAACAATTATTTCTGAGTCTAATTTAAAATGCGTTTAAAGCGTTTATGGCATATCGAAGAGTAAAATTTATATTTTCCTAGAGTTAACTCGTAATTGTACATCTGTGGAATTACTGTCCCAATTTTTGAGCAGCTACAGTTAGGTCTGACTAGCTGTAGATTTCCTACGCTTAGGACTGTAATCACATTGCGGAGAAAAGATGGATTTATCAGCCAAAGAAATAAGTTATCCTTAATTTTAGGTAGTTGATTTTTTTTAATAAATCCAGAAAGTATTTTTCTTATTTCGCATTGTAAGGTTCAATATAATCTAGGAAAAGCCTTCTCAGAATTCTAAATATACAAGAAAAAAATATAAATGTAAGCGAGACACGTATATGTAGCCCGCTTCTTCTTATTCTTCGACTCATTCTTTGTTATGCCTCTGCCTCTTCACTTTCCATTTTGACATATATAAAGAGGATATGCTGTGGAGAAGGATGGTTTGGAAGTCAAGGCTTGGGCGGGCCGACATAGTTACATTTTAGAATGCAGCGACCGGCTAAAAGATATTATATATCTTGGCAATGTTAAGGCGTGGTGAAGGGCAACAACAACAACAGAGTTGTATGTGCGTTGCGTTATATGAACGTTATGTTTTCGGAATGTATTCTCCAACATCAGTTTGTGAACTAGATGAATAATAATTGTAGGAGAAGGGTGGACAAAACTGTATACGAGTTAAGAAGTTAGTTGGTTGTGTAGTAATAGTAAGAGGGGTGTTAAAAGATGAATGGCGGTAATAGTGGGGAGAAATGGAGTGGCGACTGTCTGCGGCATGGACAAGGGGATTATATTTATGCAAATTTGAGACCTTCTTTGCAGCAATCCTTCCATACAAAAGCCTCTTTTCTTCGTCCTTTATCCATTCTTCGCTTATGTCTTCCAATTTCTCTTGTGTTTGTGTGTTTGTCTGTCTTCTTTCAACGTGTGTAAGCTTTCCCCGTCATATATAACCATGGACACACAATTTCCCAACGACCCAGTTATATCAATGCTAAATGTAAAAGACAAATAATCATTGAATGTGAGTTTCTATGAAAACGTAATATACCGACATTTCTTAACGTACGTATTTAATTAATATATTAATTAAAATTGTAATGACATAGCAATGTCAAAGGCTTCACAAAATATAACAAAAGGAAAGAATAATTTATAACCAGTGGCCCCACAGCCGGCCGCTGCCTTTTCAATACAACGGTATCAAAGACAAACACCGATAAAGCCCTATCTATTGAACAGAAGCCACCCGGTCTTTGAAAGTCGCCGATGGGCGACCAAATCTGGCCACTGACCTGAATCACTGGTCGTCGACCTAACCAAGGTCGCACAAGGTCGCACGCTACTAGAGATGTCTTAGTGTTAGAACTTACTTACACTAAGACTAATATAAACTTCGCTCCACTGGAAGAGGGGATCATTATATCATCAGTATCACCAGTGTTATCATTATATCACTATAGCTTCAGTCTATCAGTATATATCATTACAGTTCGAGAGCGCGTCCCTAAACAATGACTTATAAATATTTTCGTAGTTGTGCATATTAGTTTATTTATTTTAATCATATTAAATTATTTGTTATTTAACTCTTAAAATTATTTATTTACTTTTATCAAATCATATTAATTGTAGTTACCATTAGGCTCATTCAAATTATTGTTAAAATATATTCTATTTTTATAAATTCAGTGTTAGTAATTCTCTAAACTAACTTCCGCCTAATAAATCCCTCTTCAAGACATCTAACTTCATACCTCAGGAATCACGACAATTGATTCCACTACATCTGGTGGCAGCGGTGGGATCCGATCATCCGATAATTGATTCCACTACAAAATGTATACAGAAAAAATTAAAAAATTTTGATTACCAGTTTTCGCAATTGTAATTTTCTCCAGAAACATACGTTTTGAAATCCCATGAATGCGAAAAAAAAGTTTCGGAATAAAATATCTCAAAAACGAAACAAAAAAAAACGCGGGAAAACCAAATTTGACATTCCGTTTAGTTATCAACATCATCGCATCCTACACCTGGGTTTCGTAAACTTTGTCAACCGGAAGTGGTTTCTTTACTGAGTTTTTCCACTCCAACAATTAGCTACTCACATTTATGATCCCATCAATTTTATTTAACACATTTACCCAGGTAAATTGATTTTCTCAGTATTCTGGGGGGGGGGGGCTGTAAAATCTATTACAATTTACGGTTGTACCACTTAGGATAAATTACATGCAAAAACGTTCACTGGAAGTGCCACTTTACAGAACTGTCGGCTGAGTTTTCGGATTTTTCTCAACAAATTACTGCAAATATTTTCTTTAATCATTTGAAAGATAGAATTAGAATTAGAATGATGCAGGGGGGGGGGAACTAAAACCCAGGCACCGCAGCCTCCCATTGAGGCTTATTATGCCAACCCCTCGAAACCTAGTAGTGGAAGCCCTCCCTCTTCATGAGGTCCAGAACCTTCCCCACCAGACAGTCCTTCTTGGAGTACGATTTCCTCCGGTCACAATGTGCCGAAGATCTCATACCGCAATCTACCTATTGCAACGCAATCAAACAGCAGGGTGAGAGGCTGTCTCCTCCTCCTCCTCCTCCTGACACAGTCTACAACACAAGGACTCTATATCCACCAACCCCACCTTGTGCAGATGTTTTTTGAATCTACCATGCCCAGTAAACAGGCTCGTTATCAGAGAAATCTGATACCTACTTAGTCCCAGGATGTCTCTGGTTCTTCTTCTACACGGCTCTGGCAGAACCATTTTTGCCATGTTTTGCCCCAGTACTTAGCCTCCAGTGACGATTATGCTCCCTCCGAGTCCATTCTCTCAGAGATGCCCTCGCCATACTTTTGGCTACCCCTAGAGCAGGTTCCGGCCCACAGAAGGGAGTATTCGCTCCCTTCCTGGCCAGTTGGTCGGCTATTTCGTTACTTGCAATCTCCTTATGCCCCGCCACCCATACTAACCGAACTGTGTTGTGCCGGGATAATGCCCTGACCAGGGGGGAGGTAATTCTGAATGCCCAAAGTGCATTCAGCGCAGCCTGGAATATCTCTCTATTCCTAGAGCCCATACACAGGTTCTGATCAGCACATCATTGAAAGATAACTGCACATCATATAAACATCTCACTAATTTGAAACATCTTTCAGAAAGAGCATATTTGAATCTATAGGGAAAGAAAGGTCAACTTTAAACTTAATTTTTTGTTTGTTTGTTCTGTGAAAAGAATTCTACCATAACCATATGCCCCGTAATCTTTGAGTGAACCTATCTAAATTTATATTATATCATAATATAGCCATTCAAATGTTTAGTAAAAATTCCTAGTTTAAAGGAAGTTTGTCGATAAAAAAAACAAAAAAAAAAAAAAACAGAAAATACCGCAGGAAAAGAGATTTCGTGTTGAGTTCCACACAACACTTTTTGAGAAAAAAGAATTTAGTATCGAAAAAACATAACTACGAAATGTTGAAAATAGTATTATTGTTGTTGATTTTATTGTGAATAAGGTACATACTATGTTTTAAAAATTTTGTATTTCACAACTTAAAAAATCACCTGTAATGTGTAGATCTTTGAGAGAAATGATAAAAGAAATATAAAAATCATGATTTTTAGAATTAGGTGAAATATATTAGTTAATATATATTTAATATTGGTTGCTATTTCAAGATTGGGTTTTTACGAAGGTTGAGTGAAACAATAAGGAACAGTTAAAAAGGTAGAATATCGTTGGTTACAATAAAAGGAATTTCCCTTCCTTCCACTGTTCAATGGAAGGAGGGATTATATATATGTAAGGGCGACAATAATTAGGGGAATCACAAAATTTAGACGAAAGCTGTGCCGGAGTGTGTTTCCTGAAAAGTTATAGTAGTGTGTGGTGGACTTACATTCAAAATGCCCAACCTTCAAGTCGAAGACTAATAATTTGTTAAGTTTCTACTGCTCCAGAATGTGATTATAAAATATAAGGATAATAATTTACAAAACGAATAAGTTTTGTGTCTATTTTATTAATTATTTGAATAATATATGAATATTTCTTTTTATGTGTATTCTTTTCGGTATTTTGTATTCCTCCTCAGTTCAAATAAACACAGACTTCACGGAATCTCTTTTCAAAAAATTCCAAATATAAATTATAATAATTAATTATTAATTAACATAATACATCTAATTTAATTTACCCCTCCCCACCCCCCCCAATATATCATATTACACATTTTAATTGTTCTTTTCGGGTTTTTCTGTGATCAAGTGGTCAAGGTGATCTCCTTTTTTAATGCGATAAGAATTAATTTGTAGCTGGATTACCTGGACTAATCTATCCACCATTCTGTACCTCAGAGGTCAACTATCGTAACTGCAAAATTTTCGAAAATGAGTTTTTTATAGTAACTGTATAGTCGACTTGGAAATATTATCGTGGCAAAATATCGTAACTCTTTCTTAACGTATAAGGAAGTTAGCCAATAAGAAAATATCGTATGTACAACACTTTCACGAAGTCAACTATATTAAAGTCACTTACGATTGTTTACCTCTAGCGTTTGTAACGCTCTTTTTGTCGTATCACATCATACGTTTATTTACCTTTAGCAGACTGGCGACACTGTTGATGTAATTTGACAGACTGTTATAATAATAAATAATTATTTTTGACTGTAGTTATAAACTGCAGGACAAAAGTATTGCATAAAATTTCAAAATATTATAATTTGAAGTTGAAAGGTATTTTCGTATTTTTTTTTTATGGATTCATGTTGTCCAAAAGGAAAAAAGAACAACTACCAAAAATTTAAGAAAAACCTGGGGTATTACACAGAATAAAAAATAAAGCTCAAAACAAAAATCTGTAAAATTCAAAATTAAAATGGTTCTTATTTATTATCACTTCTTCATTTTTTTTAACAGTATTTAGTGATTCTCTTGCTCTGATAACTGCAGGAAGCCTCCTTGGCATTGAAGAGATTAGATTTTGAATAACCTTGAGAAATCTCATTCCATTCTTCGATAACTACCGTACGTAGTTCCCTCAGAATGTTAGGGGCAATCAGGCTAAGTCTGAGCCGTCTTCCAATTGTGTCCCAAAGGTGTTCTATTGGATTTAGGTCTGGACTTCTCGATGGAGAAACCAAACGTCGAATCCCAACATCCTGTAGGTACTCAAGGACAACTCGAGCAGTGTGACATCTGGCATCTATCCTGCATTAATAGAAAATCATCACCAACTCTTTCAGAAATTGGCACAATATATCGCTGAAGAACCTCTTCAAGGTACTTCCGGGCATTTAGCGTCCCATTTTCCACGATATGTAAGCCTGTACGTCCGTCAAAACTTATGCCTCCCCAAATCATAACACCGCCTCCACCAAAAGCCACTCTTGGAGAAATGTTAGCCTCTGCATATCTGTCACCTTGACGTCTCCAAACTCTCTTCCTTCCATCTGGAAAATGTAGGGTGAATCTCGACTAATCTGTGAATAAAACACGTCTTCGGTCCTCTGTTGTCCAATTGAGTTGCTGACAATTTGGACAGACAACTGCGCTGGGCAAAATAGGAATTTTGTTATTACAACGTGTTATTTTTGGTTACTTAAGTGCATTCCTTGAAGTTATCTTCTCTTATAAGTTATGCATGATGAATGAAGGAAAAGCAGCAACCTTCTATAATATTAATCGTAGAGAGGTGATAGATATGACCTTAAGGACTAATTTTATTTCGACCCTGGTGAGAGACTGGCATGTGTCCCAGGAACCCTCACTGTCGGATCACATGTATATTAGGTTTGATATCCTGGCTAACTGCAGGCAAACATTTTCCTCAAGAACAGCAGGTTGCGAGGAAAACCTCTCTGGGGTGCAAAGGCTGGCGTGCCTGCTGATTTCGGAGGCATTTTGTAGTGCCCCAACGGTTGCCCGGGAGGTACTGCTGGGGTTGCCTCCTCTGCATCTTTTCACACAAGCGGAGGCGAGGACTAGCGCGTACCGACGAATGAACAATGGCCAGTGGAAGCAAAGAAGCTCCCTAGTCAAGCACTTGGATATTATTCAGAAGGTTGACGCTATCTTCAAGATGGCTGGGGAGGATGCTGTCCAACATTCCACTTTGAGCTCCCCTTCCAAGTAGTATATTAACGTCACGATCGGAATGGGCTAAAAGTTGGGAAAAAAGGGGCCAAACTGGAGAATCCTGGTTCACGGATAGGTCCAAAATGGCCGGCGGAACTGGGGCCGGAATATATGGAGTTAAGCCGGAGGTACGCATTGCGAGGCCCCTCGGTGGATACTCCACGTTTTCCAGGCTGAAGTTTATGCAGTAAAGATTGATGGTTCTCTCCAGAGATCTTCTCGGACAGTTATATAAACCATTTTTTAAGGAGAAATTAGTATTAGATAGGTAACGCTACTCCTAAATCTTTAAATGGCTGTCCTGTAAAATTGGCCAACTGCTAGTTACGATAGTTGACCTCTGAGGTACAGCATTTTGCTAGCAACAGCAATTAACTCCTGAATCTACGTGAAATGTTATTGGTGATGTGTTGTAGTAGCACGAGCGGTTTAGTAAAAGGGCTTGTGATTATAAGTTTTAAGAGAGATGTATTAGTAATAATTAAGAAAACACTGGTAGATTAAATTGAATATATTCTTTAAAGATATTTAAATGCTATTCAATAACACAGCAATATGCTTCTTAATTTATTGAAATGTTAGAATAAACTATTATGTTATAACTTAAACTGGCACAGTTCTGATGTGTTCTGATGAATCTATAGCTCAGGCTATTCTTGTTAGAAGGCAGAACGCAGACTGTTCGAAAGAATGCCTTCTCTTACAAAACAGTTGGCCGAGTGCATTATATTAATTTTACGGATTCTTGTGCCTTTGTCTCCCTAATAGCAATGACCTTAAATAAAATAGCATTTCTCTTTCCACTACATACGCTTTTCAGAGATTTTAGGAGTGATCTTGTAACATGGACGAGTATGAGGAGGTTAGGATGGAATGAGAGGTTGCTGGTATATATAAACCATTATCTGTGTTTTGCTAGATTGGAAATCTTGAATTAGGGAGTTAAGTTTATAACTATATGGTGCAAGATTTTATATTCTCCTTAGAGAACCAGATGATGCAAACATTACATAATATAAAAAAGTTTTGTTTTATAAAAATGAGGTTAGAGGAGTAGTCCATCTTTGGGGGGACGGCACTGTCATTTTAGGAGAGATGAAAGTCAAATCTAATTCTCTCGTCTTCCAACATTAATTTCCGCAGTCCGGAAGGAAGTTTTACGATCATGTCAGATTTAAGTTTAAGAAATTAAGTTTTTACCAGAAATACATGTTTTGAGGTCCCCGGAATATGAGAAAAAAAGTGTTTTTAATGCATGATCAATGTGTGTGTGCGCGTGAGTTTGTAAAAGTAAAATAAATCTTTAAAAGAAAGAAAAAATTTCGGAATTCAACATTATATTCTTTAGATACCGACAAGGGATCGGATTACACACGAAGTTTTCGATCAAAATACTTTACCCGGAAGTACCACATTTCTTCCGGTTTTGTAATTTTTTGGAAAAAGACTTAATTTTTCTTTAACCTTTATTAAACATTGCATACGTCATTGTTCACAAAATGGATTTTAGAGAGTTTTATATATCTGCATCAGCACTTTAAGGGAAGTGAAGGTTTATCGACTAGATTTCTGAGATATGGTTTATCGAGTATTTCCACAAAAACAGCTCCAACGATTTACATTAAACTTGAAGTTTTAACTGTATATTTATGAAATTATCACTTTTATTTCATACATTTTTCGGAAAAATGAGATATTAGGAAGATGTTTTTGGGAAATCTGTTGGGGCGCTGTGAATTACTGTAGCTAGAAGTTTGATTAGGGATTCATGGAAGGTGCCTGCTGAGCTACAAGGAGACACGTTCAGATAGTACAGTATGTCCTAAAAATCAAACACAAAAGACCTTTCATCACCCAATAAAACCAAGAACTACTTAGTAAGAATTAGGTCAAGTTTAGTGAAAGTTGGTGCAATAAAATTTTCCAGTTCCGATAAAAGGTGCAAAAAAAATATGTGTGATATTGATTCACATTAGTGTTTTTTTTATTCAAAAATTGAAATTATATAATTTGAAATTTATACGATAATATTAATATAGAATATGTTGTATAAATATTATAAATAGAGAAATTAAATAGTAATAAAATTAGCAAGTGAATTGTAATAATTAACTGTTAAAAGTAATTGAATGTAAAGTGTTATTGCATTTGTAGCCAATGTATGTGCAGGAGTATTTAATTTTAACCAAAAGCAGATGGGCAGCAAAACACTTGTATAAATATAGTGCCGCCTCTCAAAGCCCCAACTATATTCCTAGTGTACTTTAACCACTTTAAATACAAACAATTACATGTACTTGGTTGTATTTTGAAAATTTTCACAATGAAAGTCCATACATAACAAGAATTATTAATAATTTATGTTAAGTATATAATGTATATTTATTTATTTATTTATTTTAAAGAAATTTTTATATCATAATAAATTATTTTTTCTTTAAAATAATATTGGGGTTATATATGATAAGAATAACATTTAAAACATTGTTTTTTTTTTTAACATCATAACAATTTTTACTTTGTCTAACTGTTGTTAAGAAGGAATAGTGGTAAGAAGGAGAGAATATTGAAATTGTGTTGAGGCGGGTTTGGTGTAGTGGTTATGAGTATAGTCTTTTAACTAGGAGGTTCCCAGTTCGAGTCCCGCACATAAACTGCTAAATTTATATTAGTAAAAAAAAAAATCTTAATAATAGTAATGTATGTGCTTCCGCTTTCCTTCCACGATAACTCACTTGATGGTTTAACGTTCAGCCCAGCTGGAAAAAAAAAAAATCGATATTGAGTTTTCCCTGGAAACATTTGGAAATAGTTTTGATGTTTCCTCAGTCCAAAAAAAAGAGTGGTCTTTAGAAAATTCTGAGTATGTGTGTGTGTTGTGAAAAGCATAGAGCAAAAATGGAAAATCACAAGTCGTTCAAGGTTGACATTTCGTTAGGTATCGCCAAGTTATCTGTCAAAATTTCTCAACCAGAAGTACCTAACACTTTATTCTGAGGACTTTTTCAGTTTTCTGCGATATTCCTCAATCAATCAATCTTGCTTTATTTAAAATAAATATATAAAAATGTACAGGACTCCAGGGGTGTCAGCTTTAGCAGCTATAACCTCCTAAAGGTAAATACATACAATCATTTAGACATGTCTAAAGTCTAATATAAATAATTTGGGGAAAATTTAAAAAAAAAAATACCAAGCTATATGCTTCCAATTCTTTATAGTATAGCGCTCATCACTCTCCTGTGCCTGAGCACAACCCCCAAGTCCCCTATTATTATGCAGAGTTGATTAATGCTTAAGTTGCACCTGTCAGAATAAATTTCTCTGTGGCCACTCTGATATATTCTTGAACATAGTCGTTGAAACTAGGTCTAGGAACGCGTAGATCTAGGATTCGGATATACCTGGGTGAGGAAGTTACTAATCTCGAGAACTTATTTTGCATCTCCTACAGCGAGGCTACACTGGATCGACATGCTAGGCTCCAGGAGGGACAGGCATATAATAATATTGCTCTAATCACTGTCTTTTAAAGCAAAAGCTTATTCTCTTGGGAAAGGCTAGACTCCCTACAAAACAAGGAAAATAACACTCGTATAGCCGCCTTTCCGCTATTGATTCTGTCCCTTATGTGGTTAGCAAACTGAATTTGCTCTGTGCAAGTCTGTGTTGTCACACTGTCTGAAAAACGCATCCTGAAGATGGGCAAACGCCCGAAACCGATCGAAGACCACAAAATGAAGCAGGCTACCACAGAAAATGTCTCTGATGGCTATAATTATATTACCCGCGCTCAATTAAGACATCAGCCAACAAAAAAAAAAAAAGAAAAGTAACTTAGCAAAAAATATCATTTAAACTTTTACGGTTTAAAATTATCTAACTCTTTGAATTAATAATAATATAATAAATTAAATTTTTTCAAATATATGTATGTCTTTCAGGTACTGAAGTAGCCTATCAATAATGATCTAGTCATTCCGGAGAGCATCTTCTGTTCTCTCTGCAATATGGTTCAGTGTTATTCATCTAGAATATATCGAGCAGTCTAGCAAAATATGCTTCACTGTCAGGGCATATTAGCTTTAATTACTACATATAGGGGCTGATTCCTATTCATCAGATACCCATGACTTAGTCGGGTATGGCCGATTCTCAATCTAGCTATCACTACCTCTTCCTTTCTATTTCCTCTATAACTGGTGTCCCAGGATGTTAGTACCTCTTTAATTTCCCTAACTTGTTCCCTCCCACTGAGGTCCGAGTGAGAGAAAAAAGGCCCTCTCTGGTACTCTCTGACTTAAGCAGGCTAGAGTGGGGAACCTGTATATAAGCCAGTGAGAGATCTAGACATATATATATCTATCAGATTCACCTACATAAGCTAGTTTTCATCATCATGGGTATCTGTCAACAACACTGGCTAGCTCGCAACAGCATCATCGCTAGCTTTCTGCACCAAAAGCTAGTCTTATCAACTTCGCTAGCTTCAGCAAATCCAGGCTAGCTACAACAAATTCGTAGCCAAACCAGATGAGCTACAAAGATACATCATTCAGCAACACGTTCAAATTTTTCCCACGTGAAAAATTTCTTCAGGAGAGAGGATAATGTAACGGCAAGAGAGAGAACAAAGGCCCGACCGAGAGAAAAAAGGCCCTCTCTGGTACTCTCTCACTTAAGCAAGTTAGAGTGGGAAAACCTGTATATAAGCCAGTGGGACATCTATCTAGATATCTATCTATCTATCAGATACAACCATACATCGCATCGTGTCATATTCTATTCCACCTTTTATTCTATAAAAATCATTACAAGTCCAGTTCAGTTTGTGTAAAGCGGCCTCTACACGGTCAATAATATTGACAATACTTAAGAGTATTGACAATAATATTGACCATGTAAGGTGAAAAAATTGTATAGATGGTCGGTATTGACAAGAGTATTGATGAAATTCAGATTTTCGTATCAATACTGAGAATTGGAGGGGATATTGACAATATTATTGACCGTGTAGGGGCGACGCCAATATTTCCATCAATACTCAGTTCAATAGTTTTATACAACGTTGAAACTAACCTGTACAAAACAAAAGCGATACTGTTATAATAGGTTAAAAGACTTTATGAGTAGTTCCAAACGCCAAAATAATGGCTACGCAAGCTTTTGTACGATTATTCATTTTTTAAGGAAAAAAGCCAACAAAATAACGAGTACAAACACATAAATTCGCTCTCCTAGTGGTAGAAGTAGTAACTAATGAGCACAGTTATTGACAAAAGTATTGACAATAATATTGATCGTGTAAGTTAATGAAATATTGAAACTGGTTAGCATGAGTATTGATGGTTATATTGTCAATACTGATATTGACAATATTATTGACCGTTTAGAGGCCTCTTAAGCTTATAGCTATATTATAACAGTGTCTTCATATCTCGTCTAATTTATCAATCCCAATTTCTCTCCTCATCAACTCCATTATACTACCAACTTAGGAGAAATTTTCTTTTTCCAAATCGCCAAATCGGCAACTTCATTTCCTATTATTCCTGAGCGTCCCGGTGTCCAGACAAAGATGACATTTATCACCTCATTTCTCATATTGTACAGCAAAGCATAGATATTCTGCACAAAAAGGATGTCTTGAATATATCTGTATCAGAGATAGAAGGAGCTAATTGTGTCTAAACATATTGCTATGTCTTCCTCAATGCCTCCCCTCCGTGACCAATGCCATGTAAATCGCATAAAGTTCTGCTTGATAGACGCTATTGATAGTTGATAAACTAAACTTGTTGGTTCTATCACGCGTTTACTAAATCTTAATTTATAACATAATTAATTATATTGCATAGAACATGAGATAAAACTATTAAAGATAAAAACCAACTTTCATAAAAAAAAAAAAAAAGGTTGTTATCTTATTTCTTTCAAACCATTTAAAGTTTAGCTTGTTATATATAATTTA
Organism: Triatoma infestans; assembly: GCA_011037195.1. NCBI lineage: Eukaryota > Metazoa > Arthropoda > Insecta > Hemiptera > Reduviidae > Triatoma > Triatoma infestans. Next base: position 28,011 of record JAAEAF010014058.1, read on the forward strand.
ATAATGTTAAAATTTTATTATAATTATTCTCATTTTAATAAATTAACACTAAACTAATAAAAGAGATAGATTTATTAAAAAGTATAGTTTAATTCAACTATTTTAACCTCCTCCACCCCCCCAAAAAAAATAAAATAAATAAGCAAGTTTTTACTTCATCAGCTACAAAATCTATTTAACATTAGAAACATTTAATTCTACCAACTCTATCGGCTAACTTACCCAAAGGGCTTAGTATGCAAACTTTCTAACCATCTAAATCACCCAACGTTTTAACTTTTTTAGCAGCTTTAAGTTTTAGTAAAAGCTTTCTCACTCTCTCTATCTTTCTCTGAACACTGACATCGCCAAGGATAATTTCACTCTTTCCCAACTGCAAAGTTCTTAGTGATTAAGTGTTCCTAGTTATTTTCTTATAGGTGAATTCTGGTTTCTTTCCCTACCTTTTTTTTTTGTGTTCTGTTCTGAAAAATCTCTGCCTAAGTCCAATATGAAGAAAGTTTTACTTTCTTTTTTTTTTTTTGTTCTCTCTTTTAAGACTCTTCAAACTGTTTTTGATGGAGTGCATACGATTTTAGAAAGCTTAAAAATTGTTCATTATTATTATTTTTTTTTTTAATTTAATTAGGCTTTTAATGATTCTTATCAGCTTCTTTCTTTTTTTCCATTATTGATCAAATTTGTTGGCATTTGAGCATTTGCAGTTTTCAACTAAATACGCCGCTTATTCTTCTTAGCGGCTCTTATTTCAAATTTACGAAACATAAATGAAAATATTATCATTATTAGGTTTGATGCGGTAAGTTTTCATGTCAATAAAAATGTATACAACTAAGTGAAATTCAGTGTGGAATAATATCCAATAATTTTGTGATTCAGACAAATTTTTACTGAAAACTGTATAATCATCTTCCAATGATTCTGAAATTATAGATGTATATCATTTTAAAAAGAATGATTCTATTATCTAAACTGGCCATTGTTATACAATACCCTAAGATGTTCGGTTTGAAACCGCCATCAATGGTTTGGTACAAAGTCACGTTTCGCATGGAAATAAGCTTCTTCAGATTATTATTGGCTTAATTATTAGAACATGAAGCAGAATGAATGGTTGTAAAACAAAGCATTATAATATATAATATTCTTCTTCTTTGAGGTGAATAACTATATAGGGAGCTTATGGAGCTTAATTTTCACACTAAGGATGCGATTAGCTGTTACAGACTAGTGATAGGCACCTCTCTCGCTGTCTTGTTGTCAAAATTACAGCATTGTTGAAAAATATTTTGAGTCTCTAGCAGGTGCTTGTTCATTAATGTAACCTAGCAAAACTTTTGTTTTGTTGAGAAGCCATCAGCAGCTTCTAGGTCATTAAAGGGAAGAAGAGAAACGCTTAAGTTTCACACCCTCAATTTTTTGCGATTTACCAGGCTAGAAGGACATTATTGAAGAAGATAGATAGATAGATGCTTTATTTGTACAGCACAAATGGTACAAATCAGTGTCAAAAAAAAAGAAAAAGTTTCAATCAATTACAGAGGTACTCGTTTATGGAGTAATAATTTTTATTTAGTAAATATTTTTTAAGTTCTTTTTTAAATTTATTTTTTGATAGGCTCACCTGAAGTAAAGACTCAGGCAAACAATTATAGATTTTAGCGGCCATATATAGTGGGCTTTTTCCAACTTTTGAAGTCCGATGTGCACCCACCTCCAATAAGTTGTTTTGCCTTGTCGTAGTCAGCTAGCGATTCTCAAACTTTGGGGAGCGCGCCCCCTAGGGGTGGAGCTGTAACTTTACAAGATGGTTGTCAAATAAATGAACAAGACAAGGCAAGAGATATATTTTTTTAATTATTTTAAAATTTAATAAAAACATAAGCATTAAAATAAAAGGTTTGTAGGACATAGATCTAATATGTGCCTGTTTTGAAGTACACAACCTGTCCAGGTTTGGTTTTATATTCGAAAGAGTACTATGAGCTCCCTTTCTATTTGAAGTTTGTTTCTATATTTAGATTTTAAAGGAGCTACAACAGAATTTCTGCAAAGGAAAACCAAATTGAGTTTAAATTCCCGTGTATTGGGTTACTTTTCTAACTTAATATCCAGCTTAATATCTTATATTAAATTATTCAAGTCGAAAAAGTGGGACGCAAAATACAAAATATTAATTGCCGCTGACCTAATGATATCCTACCTCAAAATACATGCAGAATCCTGTGACCATTCAAATCAGTGACCAGTGACACATTCAAAAGCCGTCCATGAATCACCTGAAATAATTGTAATAACGTGTTTTCTAATCAATGATATAGTTGTGGATGATTAATATTGGATATAGAAGCAATCCCATTCGTTATCTTATAAAGACATTTTTGTTTGTAAATAATACGAAATATATATCGCATCAGTATTTTGTTTATCATCGTCCGCCCTTAGCGGTGGCAGTTCCGCCATTCGATGTCTGGCTACCCAGTATATAAGCGATATCCTATTGCAATAGCTCACACTATTAAATAATATGCATATATCCTCAGGACATGTGCAGGACATATGTTCGCCAGCCATTTCTTCTATGTGGCAAAGCGTATTGTTCTTTCAGCTATATCGAATCGAAACAAGTGCTTCAAGCTCTGTAATATCTCTGAAGCAAGCGACTTAGTCTTTTCAGGTTAAATCTATGGAGTTATTCTTCTAGAAGTGCCAAAGAAATGTATAATGATTATGATGAGATGTACCCAGTAATGAAATATATTCATTATAAAAAAATTAAGCATTTTTTTAATCATTCAAATTAATTAATTAATGATACTGTATGTTATTAATTTAGATATTAATAATATCTATTTATTAGGAGCCTCCAATCTTCTGATACTTTACTCTTTTCTTTTTAAGCCAAATTAAACAATGATCTTTTCTTTGCAGTGTTTGCTCATTACAAACAATACTGCCAATTATCGGACAGTGCCCATTACTGGAAGCTATAGAGGCTTTTAGGAAGAAAAAAATCTAAGTGCAGCACTGCTTGGACTTGGACCCGAAAACCACCGGTGCCAGTAAAACACGCTAACACCCCCGTTTCTCACAACTCATATCTACCACTCAATAAAATAAATTCTTTATTTAATAAGCAAGAATTAGAAATTTTGTTCTCTACACAAGGCCTTATTCCCTTTAAAAAAAATAAATAAATAAACTTTCAGTGGCAATTATTCTAGTTTATTACGACTGTTTTATAGCTGCGATAACAGCAAGTTATTATTTCTAGAAGAATAACTCCTAACTTAAAGAAAATTAATTTTATTTTCACTTCCTCTCACCGCTGGTTTAGTTTTAATTAATTAATTAATTTTTTTTTTTTACTGGAAATTAATTACGCTCACTACCAAGAAAATGTAACCTATATAAGTAAATGAATAATGATAATGATGAAGGGATGATATATTATTATTACGCAATAATAAAATATGCTTCGTTTGTAAAAAAAGCATTTTACCTAATAGTTTTGATTTATGTATTTATATGGTTACGGCCTATTACAAATACATATATAACCCGAAAATGTATATATGTAACTGCAACATAAAGATATTATAATATTTGGTAAACCGATATTCTTCAAAATCGGAATTTTGGCACTATATTAGATTTAGTGTTGTCACGCGTTGGTCTGTCTAGTAGCTCGCCTTTGGTGAGAGATTTCAGGGCTCGTTTCCTGTGATGACAAAAGCGCTATTGACCCACTATTTTGACAAAAAATGGGAAGCTACAATTTTAGTAGCGCACCTAGGTAGCGAAGGCTGAAACTAAAATGGCGAGGAGGGAAGCGCGGCGTGTTTACTACATGTCCCCCTAATACAACGCCCTCGGGCAAGCATTGGCCTCTTATAAGCTGTTGTGCCATAGGTTTTTTCCTTTTATTTAACAATAAAGAAAGCGAAATAGTACGTACAAACACACAATAAATTCACAAAATGTAAATTGTCAGTACTCGCAAAAAACTGTAAAGTCCATGCACAGAAAATTGACAGAAAATTCCTCTCAGAAATTCCATGTTGACAATCAAACTCACGGAATGTGAAATTGATCTTGTGTTTTTTTTTTTTGTTGTTGAACTCTACTGTTGACACGTACACATTACCCAAGTCCACATTTTAAAAAATATATTTTTTCTCACTCAGGAGCCCGCAAAACGTAAGTATATTTTATGGTGTAAGTTTTTTCAAACATTTGACAAGACGCAAAACAATCTTATGAAATCATCTTGCGAACAATGAAAGAAAGTAAAACAACATGTTAGGTTAATATGCCCCGACTACTTAAGTGTTAATAACCGCGAATAATGCATGGCTAGACAGTCAGTATAAGTAGATTATTTAAGGTTCAATACGATGGTTTAGGGTATAATCTGATTAGCGGTTTTGATTACTAAAACAGATTTCACTATTTTCATTGTTACTCTGTTGTATATTTGTTTGATAATGGTCGATAATAATAAACATGTAATACAATAATTGATCTATGAATTCTGTGAAGTATTAAAGATGATGATAGTTTAATGTAGAGAGGTGTGTAAGTGTGTAATTGATGATGTGAAACTTGTAAACTACTTAAGGTAGGGGTGCATGTGTGGTGAGTGGTGTGTGTGTGTGTGTGTGTGTGTGTATGTATGTGTGTGTGGGAATTCCAAGGGTAATACCGGGTTGTTAAACTACTAATTATCTTATGTATAGAACCAGTTTAATAACGGATGCTTTCCTATAACCCACTTAGGTGGTTTCTAGACTATGGTTCCGTGAGTGTGTGTATATGTGTGTGTGTGTTAGGGACACTAAGGTATATGACATAGTAAGTTCCTGAAAGTATTGGAGTGTAAAGGGAGGAAAGGATCAAGCAACTAATGAGCAAACCGCAGTTATCTAGGACCATCCATTCTTGTTTGTTGGTTAGTGGGATGTGTTTTGGGTTTTTTAGTGGCTTGTGTAACTTACATTAACAAAGGCGCCATCTTTCTTTTTGTTTGAATATCTCGTAGCAATTTTCATAAGCTCTTTGTAAAATTTTATGTTAATTTCTATTAATATCAAAATTTCCTTACGAAAAATATCAAAGTATTTTTCTTCTATCATAAGATATTTATAATGGACATTATTTTTATACTTAAAATTATATACAAGGTGTTATACATCCAGCTTTGATACTTAACTTCGAGAAGTGATTACACCAATCGAGCGCTGCAGCAAAAGTTCAAGTAATAAAGAGTCCAATCCAATTGCTTTATGGTTATTTCAATTTTTTATTTTTTATTACTGTCTCTTTCACAGCTGAAGGGTTTTCACAGTAAATACATATTTTGAGGTCCGCTGAGTCCGCAAAAAAAAAAATTGTTTAAAAAATTGATCTCTGTGTGTTAGTATGATCAGCGTAAATCGAAAACGACAAATCGGTGAAAATTGTACTTTATATTTCGTTTAGATATTACCAAAAGATGCGATAATATAGTTAAGGTTAAAAAATCGGACGACCAGAAGTAACACTCTACTGAACAGATGATATACGTAGATAATTGTTATTTAGTTGAAAAGGCTTGAACAATTCATTTTAAGATTAGTGCAACGATTAAATATTAAAAGAGCTACCAACTTACATATATTTGAAACATTCTTCGCGAAAATTTCATTTAAGGGGCGATCTGGGGGGGTGGGAGAGGTATGACACTAGGCTTTCATCCAATGTGCCATCCAGAGTATATAAAAATTCCTAATATCATATATGTATTTATTGGGGCGGGTGTTGGTGTATTGGTTATGAGCATGGACTTGTAAGTGGGAGGACCCCAGTTCGAGTCCAGCGTATAACTAAATTTTATATTGTTTAAAAAATGTTAATAGTAAAGTAGGTGCTTCCGCCCCCGTCCACGACACCTAATTTGGTAGTTGGACGTTAAGCCCGCCTGAAAAAATAGGCATTACTTTACTTTTTTTACTTTTTTTATATGTATTTATTGTACACTCAACCCTCCAAAAAAAAGAATTCAAGCTTTTGTCATTAATAAAGACATTTATTGCAACAGTCTTATTTTTAATGCTATTCGCTAGCTAAATAAATTTTAGTGCTAATTTTGTTTACACTAACTCTTGATTTAAATTTATATAAAAAATAATAAAAAAAAAATTTGATAACTTTTTTAATATTTCTCATTCTCTAGAACTTGGTATTGTTCTAAGGCCTATTGGCAACCTGGGCACATCTCTTGAGCATTTACCCTAGATATTCTACATTATTCATATCCGGAGGACGTGCAGGCCAATAGAACACATTTATACAGACTTCCTCCAAGAAGCGGGTGGCAATTCTAGCTGAGTGTGATCTGGCGTTATCAAGCATTAGCATGAAACTGTTTCCGATAAATGGAGCAAACGGCATGACTGGTGTCTAGAATAATTTCTTCAACATACCAAGTAACCTCTTCTAGCATCCACGTACAGCTCAGTATCTGGTGATAGACAGTGTTGTCTATAACGAGAAAGCGCTGTCTATAACGAGGCGGCAGAGCACTGACAAAACTCAATCTTGGGGTACCTATATGGGCCCAAAGGGGCTTTGGATAATGTAAATGACAGAAAATAAATAAAGTAAAATAACAGTAACAATAATGACAATAAAAAAAAAAGTATATAACAGCGGTCATGGCACCATTTTCAACAGCAATTAACTCGATGCGGCCTTCCAAACTTATTCCACTCTGCACCATAATTGACTGTCGTTGAAATGAAGCACTTCTGCTAGTACTACATTGAATGAAACACTCCCCCTGCCTTCTCCATATACGAATTCGACCGGCTAAAGAATATAGACTGTATCGCAATTCATCTGTGAAGAGAACATCCCCCAATTCAATGAAGATGCTGATTGGCAAAACTAACCTGATTACACGACGATTCCTACTTCTAGAACTCGGGGCCACCATAAGTAAATTCAAACCACCATTGTGCACATGATTCCTAGTTAGTGCTGGCACTGATGATGATCTCCTAGCCATCACACTGACTTCTCGCAATTGTCTTCGAACAATTTTTAGAGCACACAGAGATTTCTCCAAATTGTAATAAATTATATCTGAGCTGCGTAGCTGTAAGAAACCGATTGCTTAGAACTTAAAGCGAATGAAATCTGACATCTCAATCTTTTATGATCCTTACACGACCAGTTGGCATATCTTCCCGTACTTCCCAGTTCCTCTAAAATTTAAAATTGTTCAATGACCGCAGGACGAATATCGTACGCTATATATACCATAATAAATAAAATACCATATTTCAGTTAATACAGTTAGGCAAATAAAATAATTTAACGATAATATTAAAAATAATAGAAATTATAAAAAAAAGCAACATTTACGAAATTTGTACTAGACAGCCACACAAATGAATTTCTACTGTTTTCTTACTTACTTCCTTACTTATTCGAAAACCTCTTCAACCTCACATATAGAGAATCTATTGTTTTCAAAGTTTATTAATTTCAAGAAAGTTAGAAGTTTTTGTGATGAAAGTATTGTGAATGAAATTTTCCATTAGATTAACAGAAAATAGCAGAAAACTGAAAAATACTTTTCAGTAAAAACGCACTTCCGGTCATCCGATTTTCTTAAAAATTCGAAATTTTGACCACATATTTAATTGTAATTAGTATTAGTTAGATGAGAGAATTGTGTAATAAATTGAAATAGCACTTTAGAGTAAGACCTAACCTCACCCTTCCCCTAAGAGTCCCCTTAAATGAATTTTCCAAGAGAAATGTTTTAAATAAATGTTGCAGCTCTTAATATATTATACTATTATACTATGTTTAAGGAAAATCGTTGAAATCATTTTCGAGAAACTCGCAAAAAAAAAGTGTAGAAAAAAATACATTCAATAAAGTGATACTTCCGGTTGAAGAATTTCGACAGGGATCCCATGGTTATACCTAAAGGGAATATCAAGTTTGAACTTTCTACGAATTTTTTGTTTTGTTTTTGACCTATGCAGCTTATGCACACAACACACAATTTTCTAAAAACCAAATTTTTGGACTCATGAGACCTCACAACATGTATTTCCAATGAAAACTCGATATCGAAATTTTGACAAGACTAAAATACTTCCTTGTAACTAGGATTAAGAGAAATAATTTTTACTTTCTCTTACTCCTTGCAAGAGAGAGAACCAATTGTGTTCGCGTCAAATTTTCCAAATTAAGTTTATACCGGAAATACTTGTTTTGAGATTTCCTGAATAGGGAAAAAAAATTGTTTTTCGCGAATGTTCTGTGTGTGTGTGTGTGTGTGTGTGTGTGTGTGTGTGTGTGAACAGAATATTTCAAAAACGACAAATCACAGGAAGTACAAACATGGTATTCCGTTTTAGGTACACCAGATAATAGTATTTTCGGGATTAATTATGAGCTGTCATTTGGACTGCAATGTAATTACAGAATTACTTACCTGCCTATGAGCAAGAACTAATCAAAGTACTCCCATCCAACTAGGTTTTGTTAAGGCAACATTTTATAAAAATTGGAATTTTCAAGAAAAATGATCAGTTTTTCCATTTGCATTAACTTGCAATATGAGGAAGTCTTCAGCAAGAGTTTCGAACCCAGATTTTCCTATTTTTTTTAAGGAAAATCCTTCTAATTTTACTAATCCCTTGAAAATCCATTTAAACATGAAACAATAAGATGAAACAGTAGAAGAAAACAAAAACTAAAATTAAATATAAATTACTTATTCTCTTTTAGCTAAAACATGCTGCCAAATAAAATTAATGAATGAAACAAAAAAAAAAAAAAAAAACATAAATAAATATACGTCAGATTTCTCAATTAACCTTTCCAAAAATGTTCGCTGATGAAACTGGATTCTGGTGGTAAAAATTTCATTGCAAACATGATTTATTTTACATTCTATGTTCGTAAATAGATAAAAACACCCAGCTTATATTTCCCAGAGGGGCGATATATTTCTTTATTTATAGAAAAAAAAAATATACATTTTTTTTTTTATCAGATTAAATCGGTTGATTAATAAAGTAGATTCTCAAATTAAAAAAATAAAACTATTTTTTGTTTTGTTTTTAACGTATTTATCCTAAATTGCCTTTATATATTAAAAAAATGCAATTGTCTCAAGACATTGACAAGGGAAAAGATTATAAATAAATAGAATTTTATTGTGATTTATACCCTTTTCTCTGCAATTCTCAGATATAATGTGAGACCATCAAGTGTACTGAAATCGATCACAACTTGAAGAGAAGCTTGACCACTGTGATGTGATGGCAAGAAGAAGAAAAAGATATAATTTTTAAATAAATCTAAAATTATAACTAGTGGTTGGAATTTGGAAAAGGATCCAGCCAGCTGCTATCTGCAGGTCAAGAACCGCGGCAAAACCCTTTCAAACAGGGGTCAATATACAGTCAAGTGAACCGCCGCAAAACCCATTTGTATTTCCTTCATACAAGGGTCAATGTACACTCAAGAGGCCACCTGGCCACCATTTGTTAACAAAGCGTCGCCACCCCGGCCAAAACAGCCTTTGTTAACTACCGACCTCCCCTAGGGTCAATATACAACGAGAGATGTCTTAGTTGTGGCACGTACTTACACATCAGCCGATGTGTGAGTGATACAAATATAAACGTCGCTCCACTGGAGTTCCAGATCAGTCAAGTGCGAGTCATCCATCAGTTAAGTACGAGTTATACATCAGTTAAGTGCGAGTCATCCATCAGTTAAGTTCGAGTTATCAATCAGTTAAGTTCCATCACACATCGCGAGCGCGTCCCTATTTAAGGTTTTAACACTGCTTCTTTAATATTTTATATTCATTTCATAATTCTTATATTCATTTACAATTGTGGATCTTAGTTTTACTATTTCAATACACTTTAAATTATTTGTTAAAATATAGTTTATTTTCATAAATCAGTAGTACGTATTTCGAATACCAATTCTCTAATCTCTCTAACAACACCTACTCCTCAATTCGACTTCCGGTATCCATAAAACGATACCAATATACCTCTTAACTCCGTCAAATCCACCGCTGGAAGAAATTTTCTTGCAATGTTTCAACTATAAGTGACAGGAGCCTTAATAAACTAAATTAAAGAAAAAAAAACTCTTCTTATCTTTATTCGAGAAAATTGTGAAAACCTGACACGGTCTAAACCCGGAAATCTGTGTGCTTAGCAAGAGAATGAATTGCGGAAGCCTAAAAGATCATAAATCTCAATAACATCACTTCAAAGCATTAGGAGAAAGTACAGTTGAATCTAACAACCTTTTACCAAGTGTTGAAAGACGAAAATGGGTCCGATTCTGTTTAAAACATTTCTTTCCATTGCTTTCTTGGATTTTTGAATCACTAAGTCAGTGACCCTAGAAATTTTAATCCCTCATTAATAATTAATTAATTAATAAATTATTATATTATTAATATAAATATTATATATATTAATTATACTAATTAATTAATTAATTATATTATATTAATTACTATTATTATTATAATTATATTACATTAATTATTATAAAATTAATTAATTATATATATCATTAATAAATAAAATAAATAAATAAATAAATAATAAATAAATAAAGTCAAAACCCGGAAATCTGTGTGCTTAGCAAGAGAATGAATTGCGGAAGCCTAAAAGATCATAAATCTCAATAACATCACTTCAAAGCATTAGGAGAAAAGTACAGTTGAATCTAACAACCTTTACCAAGTGTTGAAAGACGAAATGGGTTCCGATTCTGTTAAACATTTCTTTCCATTGCTTTCTTGGATTTTGAATCACTAAGTCAGTGACCCTGAAAATTTTAATCCCTCATTAATAAGTAATTAATAATAAATATTATATTATTAATATAAATATATATATATTAAATTATACTAATTAATTAATTACTTATATTATATTAATTACTATTATTATTATATTATATTACATTAATTATTATAAAATTAATTAATTATATATATCATTATAAATAAAATAAAAAAATAAATAAATATACATAATAAATTAATAAATTAATTAATCCCTTCAGAGGAATTTTCTATTCAATTTATTTTATTCTCTTTGATTTGAAACAAAATTAAATAATATAACTCGGCAAAATACATTTTACCCTTCCAGATGTTCCAGAATTCAGATGTATTTTTTTTTTTTTATTCTTGTTGATAGTTCAGCGAATTTTCAGCTTGTATGAATAAAATTCAGTATATAGAAGATTATCGATAATTTTATACCTTAGAAAAATAAAGACAGAAATGTAATATAGTTTGCAAGCGACGTAAACATGGTTAAACTGTAAGAAAAATGCTCAGAAATGTTAGAGAAGGTTAAAATGAAGACGTTTAGAAAGGCTGGAAGAAGTAACTTGATATATTGACAGAATGGACTTACTTTTCTTCCGCAGGATTTATCTATCTCCTCCCCCCCCCCCGTTTTCATACTAGCCTAGTTTTCCAAACAACTTTCCTCGACACTCAACATAAACAAAGTCTGTGGCTTACCTCGTCTACATCTTTGCTTACTTATTACATTGTATATACTGTATACAATTTCTTAAGAAAAAATCTTCAATTTTCATTTGCGTTAAAGTTTAATTAAGAGTGACCTCTACCTTTGGTTAACAGTTGGAAAACATTTTCATTTAGTTTTGCAAGAACCTTTCTGTAATAAAATGAAAAGTAAATTAGCTTTCGAATATTTTCTGACATTTTTCTCTATTGCTGAATATTTAAGGATAATAACTACTTTATTTAGGTTCATCTCTCTTTCCCTGCCAGCAGATATTCAAGAATACTATACGGGTCCTAATATCCTCTTGCCCATGCTGAAATTGATTCGTGGATTATGGCGTGTCTTTTTTGGGTAACTGCAGATAATCGGGTAGCTAAGAATGCTAAGATAGCGGCCATTACCTTTGTTCTAGTAATTTATATTCGAATGCAGCTTTATACAGAACTCTTAGACTGTGCAATAAATTACGTCTCAGAGAAAACGCCTGAAAGATATTTTTGATTGATTGAAATAAACTGGCCCAAAAGTTTCTGATATTGACATTTTGCATACGGTAACACGACTCATAAACCATTGTACAAGTACCGGTACTTCTACTTTTAACGGGTTGAGACAGCTTCCTCCAAATGGTCAATAATTACGGAAGGGAATAATTAGGGAGGAGATTAAGGGGAAGGGAATAAGGGAAGGGATTAGCTCAGTGGTTAGCGCACTGGATTCCCACGCGGATGACCCGGGTTCATGTCCAGCTGTGCTGCCCTTAGATTTTTTTTCTTCCTAAGAGCCTCTACAGTTGACAGTCCGGTGATGGACAGTGTTGTCTGTAACGAGAGAACACTGTCCGGAGACCGGCAGTGCTCTGAGAAGGCTCCGGGCGCCAAGTGACCATAGATGTTGACGCTTCTTAACTTAAAAAAAATAATAATAATAATAATAATAATTACGTCACTCTTTGAGAATTACTGCAGAGAATGTTTAAGAGCAGGCTTAGTATCTGTTCGAGTCAAACAGAAACTAAGTATTGTGGCCACCCTAGATTTGTACCATTTTACAAGGAGCTCTAATATCCAATCTGAAGACAAAGTGAGTCCAAATGATTCGAAGTCAAAATGACTCTTATAGTTTTAAATATTGAAAAAATAAAATACCGAAGGGAAAATGATATATTCCATGACTATTTCCTCACGCATCCGATCGGTAACTGTTTGGGCTAAGAGGGTTTCAAATACACTATTCCAGATAGAGGAACTCAGACCATTATTACTTTGCTGCAATCATATTGACTTTCCATTGGAAATCTAGGGAAGCTGGTCGAGAATACTGTTCTGGGTAATTCGGATCATCTTCGCGAGGGCTATCTTTGCTCAGACTCTGGGCTTCATCAGCAGTGATCTTCCCAAACGATTTCACAGATTCCTCAAGACTCTACTAAGTCTGGCATGATCAGCCTCTGTACATATCCGCGTCACAGTTACGCAGTACGAAACCAGCTGTGGTGCTTTTAGATTTTTTTCGCCCAGAAGCCTCTATAATTCACTGTCCGATGATAGACAGTGTTGTCTATAATGTTGAGAACATTGTCCGGAAGCTAGCAGAGCATTGACAAGGTTCCAATCTCCAATGATCTCAGATTTTAATGCGCCTTATTAATATTAATAATAATAATAATAATGAAATAGCTGTTACATACCTGTTGACGCTGTAATGACATGGAAAGTCATACCAATGTCAAAGTGGTTCCAGCCAGCTGCTATCTTAACAAAGGATGGCAGTAATAAAAGAGCAATTTATAACCAGCGACCTAGCAGGCCACCGTCTTCAAGACAATGCCGGCCAAACAAACAACAAAGCCCTTTTCAATACTTTACATCAAAGCAAGCACCGATAAGGTTGCCACTGATCTAAATAAGATCAGCAAACTACGAAGGTCGCACAAGGTCGCACACTAGGACAGATGTCTTGGCGTGAGTGTGGCCAACACCGATATATAAACTCTATCATATACAACGAGAGATCATTATATCTTATACGGCGATACGAGCAGCAGTTTACGCGACTATACACAGTTTCATTTAAACTTATTATCTTTTAGTAGTGCATCTTAGTTCGTTTATTTTAACATTCTAATTTATTACTTATTTATCTTCTATTTATTCCCAAGTATTTTGCTAGTTATTAGTTACCATTTATACGTTAAAATTATTGTTAAAATACAGTTTATTTTTATAAAATCCGTATTAATAATTTCCTCACGCATCCGATCGGTAACTGTTTGGGCTAAGAGGGTTTCAAATACACTATTCCAGATAGAGGAACTCAGACCATTATTACTTTGCTGCAATCATATTGACTTTCCATTGGAAATCTAGGATGCACTAACTTCCAAAATCTCTCAACTAACTTCCGCCCTCTTCAAGACATCTACTACATCAGGAATCACATCAAACGATTCCATTACAACGCGTAACATTACAAATTAGTCATTTTTTTTATAGCATGGATAATTGCATTAAACAATTATTTAAATGCCTATACTTGTAGGCCTAGTGCTTAGATTTCCTTTTTTCCTGATCAAAACAATCAAATGTTCATCTCAGTCGGAGTTAGTTAATATTAAAGAATAATTTTTTAATTTCAATACTCTTATGAAACAAAGCTGAAATTAAACGCTATACCTTTAAAAGAACCTATTTTCTCAATTAAAAAAAAATACATATATACATAAAATAATAAAACTCTCCTACTTATTAAAACTTTTGATTACCAAAAACGATCTAACAAATTATTTACAACACAGTAGAAAATAATCTCTAAAGTCTGGTAAACATCCGCTCAAATTAATTCCTTCCTGTTATAGAGTTTTTGTTTTGAAGAGGATTAGGAATCTCGCCGGTTATTTTGCAGAATTTATGCAATAATCAATTCCGCTTTAATTCTGAGCGGTCCTTGTTATAACTGATGGGGATTAAAATATGGTTCCAGAAAATTTCACTAATTCCATCCCTAACTGGGGAATGAGTTTCGTTATATATTTTCAGTAGGGCAACTTTAAAGTAATAAGCTTTTGTTTTACTTTATTACATACATTGTTCTATCTATAGTGTATTATTTTTTTTTAATGTTTTTTGAATGTAATTTTAATTGACAATTATTGATTTTAATATGACTAAATAATAATTTCCTAAACATAAAAAAACAAAGAAAAGATGTTTGACAGAAATAGGAATTTTATTTTCCTACCCATGACTTCTCCTATTCAGTCATTCTATGTCGCGCAGCCGAGTAAGAAAAGGCTACTTTAACGGCTGATGTTGTTCGTTTAGTTGGATATCCACGGGGGCACGTGAGAACAATCTCTGTAATGGGATCCGAATCATTAAAGATTCATAGGACCCGAAGACCGGAGAAGCACACATTAAATGAATCAAAACTTAGTTACTCTCCACCTAGGCCAGGGAGAGTTTGATTCATATAAATAGAGTGATAGCAGCATAGATAGTTCAGGACAGTTTTAGGACAGTTTTACAAACATCTAGTCAGCAACCACTCTACTTACTATCATCTAAGCCAGTCTGTCTCTTTATATTTCGCTCGCTCTGTAGAGTTCTTGCAGTTTGTGTGTTCTATACATTATACAGTCTTCATCTAGTTTATTTCTGATTCCTAAATTCATTACTTTCCTCTCTCTCTCTCTCGGCCTCACATCCGTTATAATCTCGGACGCGAACAACTTCACACCTCCCAGGAAGACAATTGTTGTGATGAAATTTTAGACGAGAATCCAATGAGTGCCAAAAATATCGAATTAAATTCACTTTCAATTCAGAAGATGTTGAATCCGTCTTCTAATTTCCAAATTTGATCCGAATTACCCAGAACAGTATTCTCGACCAGCTTCCCTAGATTTCCAATGGAAAGTCAATTTGATTGCAACAAAGTAATAATGGTCTGAGTTCCTCTATCTGGTATAGTGTCTTTGAAACCCTCTTAGCCCAAACAGTTATCGATCGGATGCGTGAGGAAATAGTCATGGAATATATCATTTTCCCTTCGGTATTTTTTTTTTTTCAAATTTTTAAAACTATAAGAGTCATTTTGACTTCGAATCATTTGGACTCACTTTGTCTTCAGATTGGATATTAGAGCTCCTTGTAAAATGGTACAAATCTAGGGTGGCCATCTGTACCGAATGTTCAAGGGGCAGCTCCGGATTCTAGCACTGTATCCTATATTGGTTGTTGTTCTGGAAAATGTCCCGGATTTTTAATTCGTATCGTTACGGAATTAATTTTTTTGTTTTTTCACGTATTTTTCTACGAACATATCATGCCATGTCAAGAGACAATAAAAGATATCATAACAATTTGGAATGTGATTCATGTGAGAATTTTAAATAAGGAAATTGAAAATGGAGATAATTTAAAACAAAATTATAATAACAATAATTACATTATTCTGATTATTGTTTATTAATTATGATTGTTAATTTATGAAAATAATTTATTTGATATTATAATAATAAATGTTTAACACCAATAGATGCAACAACTCCTTGACCATCGACCAGTACACGTTTGAGAAGGTGGAAGGGTTTACATTTTTGGGCTCGTATATTAACAGCACTCACGATGTATCACAAGATATTGATCGGCGAATATTGGCCGCCAATAGATGTTTCTATGGACTCCAAAGACACTTTAGATCAAGATTTATTGAGAAGAATACTAAAGTGATGCTGTATAAAACCTTAATATGTCCTGTGCTCATATATGGATCGGAAAACTGGGTGTTGAAGAAAAAAGATGAGCAAAAGCTAAATGTATTTGAGCGAAAGATCCTCCGGAGGATTTACGGCCCTATTAAGGAAGGTAACACATGGAGATTGCGGCATAACGCGGACCTGTACGCGCGATATAATGAGGCCCCTATAGTAAGTGTAATAAAAGTGAACCGGCTTAGGTGGGCGGGGCATATCGCGCGGATGAGTGAGCGTGAACCGCCAAAAAGATTGCTACAATTTAAGCCTATGGGAGTACGGAGGCAGGGCAGACCTAAAAGCAGGTGGCTGGACCAGGTGAATAAGGATGCCATGATCGCTGGAGTGCCAGACTGGAGGAGCAAGGCACAGGACAGGGACGGGTGGAAGCTTTTTTTAGAGGAGGCCAAGGCTCGATTCGGGCTGTAGTGCCGAAGAAGTAAGTAAGTAAGTAAATGTTTAATTAAAAATGGAAACTAGGTTTTTGTAACTAATAAAAATTAACTAAAAAACTATTTTTCCACTTTCCTCCCTAGTACTCTATCCCCCCTCAAAATGGTCCCCCTATAAAAAACTATGAAATATTAAAAATTAATATACAATATCAATAATACCAGCAAGCAGTGAATTTCATTTCTGTAATTTTTTAATTTAATATTCAATTGTTTGTTTTTTTTTAACATTCAATATCAATTAATTTGTTTTTATTTGAAAATGAATCTGTATATTGTAACTTAATTTTGAAAAGTATTCATTATTGTGATTATATAAAAATTTGATTCTCTGTCCACATTACCTGTATGCTAATATCATTTCGCAAATTTAATTAGTTAAAAATGTAGAAATAAAGAAAAAACTGATGAACACCAACATTAGCCATAATCGTCTAAATCCGCGTATTGGATATCTATGGTATATACTGTATAAACAGAATACAAAGCTCTCATTGTTGCATTTGTTTTGACGATAAGCAATCCTTTATACAAACAAAAACCATTCTTTGCGTACCCGATCATCGGATGTTTATATCGGATCATTATATATTGTTTTCATATCTGTATAATTTTCTAAAATGAATGATGGAGAGAGGGATTTTTAAGTCCATTGCCATAGGGGCCGCTACCTATTATCACCTTTAGGCATGATTGTGTTAACCAGAGATTTATAGAGGAAGTTAAGGCTGACCATGTATTTGGCATGCCTACCGATAGGATGATTCCCAAGCTTTATTTTGAAAGGAACTTCCACATTGTTATACCGATCAGGGATGAATGGGACAGGGATCTCCCTCTGCTCGATAACTCAGTCTGGTTACAGACGGCTCTAAAACTCCGACTGGGGTCGGAGCTGGGGTCTATGGGGGTAGGCCTTAAGTTAAGATTAAGGCTAGCCTAGAGAAGTACACCACCGAAGTTGTGGCGTTACAACTCTGCGCCAAGGAGTTTATAAGGCAAGGGTTAGAGGGAAAAAGAGTGGTCATATACTCCGATAGTCAGGCAGCCCTGAAGGCACTTTCCCCAAATAGTCTCAAGACTGGTGTGGGACTGCCAATCTGCCTAAACCGAGGTGGGTGCTCGGAACAAGCTGACACACACTTGGGTCATGCGGAATCCCTTGGCAACAAAAGAGCGGACGTTCTGGCGAGGAAGGGATCGTATAATACCTTTATAGGCCCCGAGCCCTTCTACATGTTGCCCAGGAGCCTGATTCACGATCCTATCAAAGGATGGATAGAAGACCAGCGTCTGCGATGGTGGAAAAGAACGCCAGGGCAGAGTCAGGCTAAATTCTTTGTTAAAAGATATTTATCTAAATTCACCAGGGATCTACTGAGCAAATACTGGGTCTACTCGCAGGGCATTGCAGGCTGAGTAGGCACATGCACTTGCAGGCAACGCGTTATGCCGTTTCTGCAGGGTCGAGGAGAAAACCCCTGTACCCATCCTTTGAGAGTGTGGCGGCCTGGCGAGGACAAGTTTTCTTCAACTGGGAACTAGCAATCCCGAAGCCATGAGCTTCATGATGGAGCCATTTTCAGCATTGCTAGGCCTGATTAAGAGGGCGAAGCTGAGAGATGTGCTATAAGCCCAAGGGATCCACAATAGATCTCTCAATGAAGGTCACAGTGAAATGAGGCGTGGTCCTCCCCAATCTAATCTAATCTAAGCCCACTGCCATACAAAGAAGTTGCTTGCTATAGGTGATTTCTCTGAGCAAACAATAGGCAAAATAAATGAGAGAAGGGAAATAGGTACGAAGGGGGAAGGAGGGTGAGAGAAAAGAAAGAATAGGGGTCTTCCGTTTAAGTGACCACCACCTCATCTCACCAATAAGGACCCGGATCAAAAATCCGTCAACCTGAAGTGTGACTTTAGTGAATTATATTTTTTTTTGTCCAGTATTCAAGATTTTTTTGGAACTGTATCCAATGATTTTCTTTTGAAGATTTGTAATACCATCAACATAAAATGCATATCACTTTTATTTTTGAAACATTTTTACATGAAAACTGAATTTGCTTTTTTTTGGGGGGGGGGAGTGTTTGTGAGGATAGCCATTGACATTAGATTTTCAAATATTATTGGAGTTGGTGCAACGATTACTGGCCCTACTTTTTGGACTATAATATCATTTGTAGTGGATGAAAGAAATGAAAAAGAAATAAGAATTTTGAAAATAGTGAAGTAAAATAATTTTGTTAATTTTAGCTAGTTCAAACAGTGTATTTTAGTGAAAGGGAAAGAGCCAGGTACTATATTTAGGTCAATGGTACTGAAGAGACAAGTAACAATTAGGATAAGACAATACACTCCTTCCAGACATACCAGCATTATTTGAAAAGATTTGTACTAACAAGAGAAGGCATTCTTTCGGACAGTCTGTATTCTGCTTTCAAACAAGAACAGTCTGTTTTAGGCATTCAAGTGCCAGTTATAGAGTTTATTCTAGATAAACAACTGATTTATTAAGATATTGTTGTGATATTGTAAAGTACTTAAATTCACTTTAAGAGAATATATCTATTTGGAAAACAGTGTGATCTCTTGATTATTTCTGATACTTTTCTCTTTAACATATATACTCATAAGCCCTTTACGAAACTGCTCACGCAACAAGTTACTACCGCTCACTACAAACTACATCACATCACACCACACCAATAACATTTCAAATTACTTCAAATACTACCTGCCATGGTTGCTAACCAACCAAAATATATATTTTTTTAACGCATCAAGGAGAGCTTCCTTATTTTACGGACACGTGAACTCATGCTCATGCAAGTCCGTCTAATTAAACACACCGAAATCCTCATGCTGATCAATGCAAACGGAAATCCTCATGCTAATTTTTAAAGGAAAGGACGAACAAACTAAATTTGGAAAACTAAGAAAAAAAAACCTAATGAAACGCCTTCTTCACTTTAGTCAACATATACCCCATAAAGGAAGAGATTAGCTCAGTGGTAACGCGCTGGATTCTCAAGCAGAGCACCTGGCACTTTTCAAGTCCAACAGTGCTGCTGTCCTTAGATTAGCTCTATAGCCTGATTGTGTTGTCTCTAACGACAGAACACTAGTCGGAAGTAACCAGCGACTGAGAAGACTCCAGATATTCCTTTCAAATTGCAGTGAACTTTCCCAAACACAATCAAATCTAAATCTACTACGTTTATGTTGGTAATTTCAAGTTCAAAAAAAGAAATTGTCCAATGATATTGCAGTGGGAGAAAGTCGGGTGAGTGTATCCACATTAGATTTTTTTATTTAAGTTAACATCTATTTTAACCTTTTTATTTTGGTGTCCAACCTTATAAAGGGAATGGAAGAGAAATATTGCCCCCCAAAAAAAGAAAGGAAAAGAAAACCATTACTTCCCTTACTATACAAGGTTGGTGGAAATAACGGATAAAAAAAATATAAATAAATAAAAATATTCTTAGCTGGCTGTTTCTATCGTATCATGATTCTATAGGTTGCCTCTCCACTATGTTCTATACCAGAGATCTTCCTCCACAGACATTTAACCAAATATTGCTTTCCCAATAAAGTTATGGCACTCGCTTTGCTAGTATTCTTCATTCACTACCATACTAAATAAATCGATTTCTACTTTATTAATCTTTTGAACAGAAGTTAAACCAGAAAATAAGTATTTTTATTTTAAATAAATGCATTTATTTCTCAATGTAGTCTACTTTTAGATCAATACAGATTGTCCAACGTTTCTCCAATAACTGGATCAGATCCCTGAAGTGCGATTCTGAAAAGTATTCAAAATATCCATTTACCGCTGCTATCATTTCTTCATTTGACCCAAACAAATTTCTTAAGGTTTAGGAATAGATTTTCATCTTTGGCTCCCTGTCAGAGGGAGCCAAATCTGGCGGAATAGGGAGGATGTTCCAACAATTCATACTTCAAATCCCTCAATTTTCCATTACCAAAGCGCCTTGTGGGCGGGTGCATTGTCTTGTTGAAAAAGAATTTTATTTCTTTTACAAACCACGTCTTTTCTCTCTAACTTTTTCGTCTAGCTGGTCAAGGAGATTACATAGTATTCCCCCATTAATCATTTAACCCTTTGGCAGGTAGTCAATTAAAAGAATCCCTTTTGGAATCCCAAGAAACACTATCCATAATCTTTCTAGCCGATGCAATTGTCTTTGCTTTTTCCAGTACGGAACGACTTGGTCTGTTGTTTTGACTTAGTTGTAAAGTGGTGAACCCATGATTTATGCATCACAACAAATCGGGGCAGAAAATCGGTTAGATTCTTCTTAAAACTGCACAAACATTGCTGAGAAACTCGATTTCTCATTTGTTTGTGATCAGCCTTTAATAAATGCGGCCCACATCTTGCTCTCATACTGAGTTCTTTGTGTAAAATGTGCCGGTACCCTTTCTTCAGAGATGCCTACAGCCTTAGGTATCTCATAAACCTTTAATCGTCGATCGTGTAGAAGAACCATATTGTGTATCTTCTCGATATTTTCTTCGATAGTTGCAGTTTTTGGCCGTCCTTCACGTGGAGCATCTTCCTGATCGATGTGCGACCATGCTTGAACTTAGCTGCTCATTTTTTTTTTTTTTTGTTACTGTTGTTAACAAAGTTGCAGCATACTCATTATACTCATCCACCAACTTTGGATGAATTTCTGGTGGCGACAAACCATAAAAAATGAAGAATTTTATGACCGAACGGTATTCAAATTTATTCATTTTATCAAAAACACACAACACGCTTATTTTAAACATCCATATAAAACAAACTATTTATTTGATCAAATTTACATTTGGTATTTACTTGTGCAACAAGTGTGCCAACATAACAAAACAGTAATTTCATTTGTAACAGTGCCATCTATAGGCCATAATAGAACACTTATTTGTAGGTCACAGTGGAATGAGGCCCACCCTTCCCGTTTTCAATCAAACCTGTAGGCTAGACCGAGAACTTTTTACCTTGCTCTAATATATATATATAAACACCCTTCTTCTTCTTATATATGTATTAACAGCTATCGTCCGAGTTTCAGCAGCACTAACATCTAACCAAGAAATATTGGTTGTGCTTTCGAGATAAACCTAATGTTTTAGCTCCCGGACAATCCACCTAAAATCAATTGCACCGGAAAAAATCTTGAAATAGATGAGATAGGTTTTGAGTTGTGCAATTATCGTTTGAAGTTTACGTTTAAAAAAATCGTTTGGATTTACGGAGAATCCCAAAAAGAAACAATTCAGAAACCACTTGTGAAAAGTAGCCGTTAAGGTTAATTGAATTTTTTTCAGACTAGGAATTCTAGCAATGCTTTTAATGTGTCTTAATACTTCATACTTGGTAGTACTATACTTTGTGCTGAAATGGTACTTTAGAGATAAGCTACCTTAAAACTGCAGGCACCCAAGAACTCTACAAAAATTCATTTTTTTTTTTGGATCAATATTACGAATAAAAGTGATAGCGCAGGACTACTATATTACTCGTATTTGTTTAAGATATATTTAAAGTTTACAAAAAAATCTTTTGAGCTATTTTTAAGAAAATTGTAACAAAATAAAAAATCCTCTCAGTAATGTGAGGAATTTTGATAGATAACAAATATATAGTCGTCGGATCCTATCTTGATATCCGAAAAGAATTTTAAGTTTAATCATTCTGCAATGTTTCAGGCAGCTACGCTGTACAAGACATACACATACCATTTTCTAAAAAAACATTTTTTTTTTCTGACTCAGAGGATCTCAAAACGTGTATTTCATTGTAAGTAAATAAGTCAAAATAAAAATCAGAATTAATTTTTAGATCAACACAATAACAAAATCAAATTAATGTTGAAACAAAGTGAATTAACAGAATGTTTAAAATTAGTTAAGTTCTATCAACAGTAAAGTTTAAGTTTTATCTATAAATAAAATTTATTTGTATGTTTATCTAGATTTGTGAGTGTGTGTGCGCGTATTCTATCCAGTAAAAGCGTTTAGTAAATGTGAGTACTGCCCTTTCTCCACCTCCAGCCTTCGCATACTTCTTCTAACTCGTAATGTGTCAGAGTTACTAATTACATTTTGGTGGCAGACGTCAGTTTTCCTCTCTCACCCCCCTTGCCAGTCCTACATAAGAAACACTTTGAACAAGTTAACAAACTGTAACGAACATTAGTGAAATACAAATACATTTTAACTACAATGTGCCTTAGGAAAAGAAACTCTTAATATCAGGTCATTTTTACTTTCTCTTACTACTCTCTCTGTAAGAGAAAGCATACGATCATCTCAAATTTTGGAATTTGAATTTTTATCGGAATAATTTTAGATTTCCTGAATATTAACAAAACAAATTAGCAAATTTGTGTGTAGGTGTAGATTAGATTAGATTGTTATGGGGGATTACACTGCGACCTGAAAGATCTATTGTGGTCCCCGGAGCGAAGGCGATATAGCAAATTAAACTCCTATTAACCATAAGTCTCCGCCTATACACATGCTCATAAACAATATTAGCCAAATAAAAAAAAAGACCCCAAGAACACAGCCCAATCATCAAAATCAACGAACCTCATAAATCTCTTAAAAGAAAAAAATACCGCACAAAAATCAAACCCATATGAGCAACAAAAGAATAGGACTTCATATCAATCTGAAGACCCAAAAAAAAGTACCATATAATCTCAAACCAACCAAAAAATAGCCCCATAAATATATGGCCTAAGAAGTTAGTGTAATGCCGGACTCCAAACCGTGTTCTCTAGCTACAGACAACACTGCCCATCAACCGGACAGTGAGCTGTAGAGGACCTCCGCTTTGTTGGTTCAGCGCGTTTCCATTGATCTAATCATTTTCTTCTTCCTTGGCTTACGCTGATTAACTAGGGCCGGAGATCGTAGTTTGGGTACTGTGTTTGTCCTTGTCTGTAAAGAGTAGAGACTATGTAATTATTGTGTTGCGTATTGTAAGTGTATTGTGTTGTGTGCTGTGCATGGAGTACTGAGTTGTGTGATCCGAAGGATCGCTACACTGCAAGTAACTGCATGCAACAGATACTCCTTGCGGACTGTGTAGGGGTAAGTTATGACAATGTCTGTGGATAGAATAGAAGAATGAAGCGGGGGGGGGGGGGGTGAGCCTCATTCCACTGGCGACTTACACAAGCTGAGAGCGGAATCAATCCTAGCAAAGCTGAGAGCGGCTCCGTCATGAAGCTTCCAGCTTCGGGATTGCCCGTCCCCAATTGAAGAAACCTAATCCTCGCCAGGCCGGCGCACTCACAAAGGATGTGCGCCTGGGTCTCCTCCTCTACCTTGCAGAATCGGCATACCGCACTATCCGCAAGTTGTAGGTGGTGCATGTGTCTATTCAGCCTACAATGCCCTGTTAGTAGACCCACAATTAACCTTATATCCCTTCGGGTCTGGCTCAGTAGGTCTCTGGTAAATTTAGGCAAATGTCTTTTAATGAAGAGCTTTGCCTGCCTCTGTCCTGGTGTTCCCTCCCACCAACGCAGACGCTGATCTTCTATCCAACCCCTGATAGAAGTTTGGATGAGACTCCTGGACAAGCCGCAGAAGGGTTCGGGGCCTATAAAGGTATCCTGCGAACCCTCCCTCGCTAGGGCATCCGCCCTCTCATTGCCCAGGAACCCCGCATGTCCCGGCACCCAGGCGAGTGTCAGTTTATTCCGAGTACCCACCTCGGTGAGGGCAAGTAGGCAGTCCCACACCAGTCTTGAGACTATTTGGTGTGAGGAAAGTGCCTTCAGGGCTGCCTGACTGTCGGAGTATATGGCCACTCTTCTACCCACTATCCTCTGCCTTATAATCTCCCTAGCGCAGAGTTGTAACGCCACGACTTCAGCCTGAAAGACCGTGGCGTACTTCCCTAGGCTGGTCTTAATTTTAACTTTAGGCCTGCCCCCGTAGACCAAGCTCCGACCCCAGTCGGAATTTTGGATTCATCTGTATACCAGATCGAGTTACCGAACAGGGGTGGGTCGCAGCCCCATTCGCCTCTGCTCGATATGACAATATGGAAGTTCCTTTCGAAGGAATACTTAGGAACCATCCTATCCGTTGGCATCCCTAGAAGATAGTCCGCCTTGATTTCCTCAATCAACCTTCCTCAAGGTAGGGATTTATTGATGGCCCACCTGACTTTGCTTGGCCTTGTTATGAGAGTGGCGAGTCTCCAGTCCTCTGGGGATGGTCTAATGAGCCTATCCCCAGGGATCCCCGCCACCTCTAGGCCTGCAAGTCGGGATGAACCTGGATAATGCGTCTCCGCGAGGAGCTCTAAGCTCTCCTCTTCGGAGACAGTGAAGGTCCCATCCCCCTTTCGGAGGAACCCCACTTCCTTCGCAGTACCGTCTTTGGCCAACGCTCTGTGGATTCTGGCACACAAGGGTGAGTCCTCAATCTCCTCGCAAAACCGCCTCCACGAACGTCTTTTGGCCTTCCTAATTTCTTTATTGTACTGCGTGAGGGCATCGGACCCAATAATTCCTGGTGGACACGGGAGCTAACAGCAACCAAAAAAGATGTAGCCAGGAAGCGAAGAAGATACCAACGGGAACATAATGGTGAATGAATCCCATCAAACATATTTAGATGAATATCGAGATGCCCGAAGGCGCTATAAAAAGATGGTGTATGAGGCCAAGACCTCAAGCTGGCGTGAGTTTGTGGAATCAGAAGGCAATAAAGATCCTTGTGGTATTGCATACTTAGTGCAAGCGATTAAAATAAGGACGAATCTGATACTAGCTAGTCTACATAAACGGAGTATCGGGTGCCGGGTCCTGGCGGGAGTCAACTGAGTACTTATTGAAAGTACTCCTTTCTGAGGATGACCTAAGGACGACATTTGTTTGCAAAAAAAGTCGTCGCGAAGCAGCCTATGAGTCACTTATACTGGCTGAATATATAACGAAATTTAATATTTATGATGTGAAGTTTGTTTTTGGCGAAATCAAAAACAAAAAGGCTTCAGGAATGGATATGATAAATGGAGAAATTGTCCGGAAAAATGAGGATGTTATAGGCCAGTATCTGCTTGGCTTTTTCAATGGATGCCTGAGACTGGGATATTTTCCCAGTCAATGGAAAACAGGGCTTGTTGAATATTATGTACACGTAGGAACAAGCCCATAGATAGTGTAAAGTCGTATCGATTGATACAACTTCTACCCGTTTTTGGGAAACTGCTGGAAAAACTGATATAATGAGATTGAAAAGCTTTATCAGTTTCAGCCCCAGCCAGTATGGCTTTGTATGGGGAAGATCGACGATAGATGCGATATCTAAGATCCTTGAATTGGTGCCGGGCAGTGGGCACAAATACGTCCTGGACATATTCCTGAACATAGCTGGGGCCTCTGATAATGTTTGGTGGCCGACCGTTTTGGTCACTCAGAAGAAGAGATTGGCCGCCAAATCTTTTGAAATTGATTCAAAGCTACCTCACCCAAAGAGTGGTGGTGATAGTGAGTCAAACCGGCGAGATTTCAAGGTCAATAACCAAATGTTGCCCGCAAGGTTCCTTTCCTACGGAAGGGAGTCACCAAGGTGGTGGCCCCGTTCCTATGGATGAATTGCTTGGGCATATAGAGAATATAGATTATTGTGATTGG
Organism: Triatoma infestans; assembly: GCA_011037195.1. Taxonomy (NCBI): domain Eukaryota; kingdom Metazoa; phylum Arthropoda; class Insecta; order Hemiptera; family Reduviidae; genus Triatoma; species Triatoma infestans. Next base: position 54,484 of record JAAEAF010014058.1, read on the forward strand.
GTTGCATAAGCTGATGACCTCGTAATAGTTGTCCATGGAGATTCTCGTCGGGAGTTTTAGAAGCGTGCTAGCGCTGTAGTGTCTCCGATAAGAGTTAGTGTCAGGGGGAAAAGCTACAGATTTTGTTCGAGAAGTCTAAAGTGATGCTAATGAAAGGCAAGCTTCATCCCAGTCGTTCTCCCTGGATCAAGATGGACGAACAAGAATACTCCAGTAACCCAGTTTGAGTATCTGAGCGTGCTGCTGGATTGGAAACATTCTTTTAAGCCCTATATTCAACGGGTTGCCTCCAGAGTCTCAATTTGTACTAGAGCAAAGAGTAGGCCGTGGTGAGTGAGGGCTGAAGGCTGGTGTGGCCTTGACCATGTATAGAGAATGTTGCAACATTCGCAACTGCCTGTTGGGCTGAGAAGCTTGACATGCTGTCGTACAGCGGCACTCAATTACGAATGCAAAGAGCCATTTTGTGATCTGTGCTATGCGACATCTTCCATGGTCTCCTTACCGGTGGTCGCTAGTGTCCAGCTCCAGCATCGAGCAGAGACGAAGGTCCTTACCCATAAGCAAAAGAAAGGGGGAATGATTGTCCTTGATGGTGAGGAGCTGACTAGTCAGACCCCTCCTGCCCTCGTAAAGAAAAGATCCGAGAGTTCGAGATTGGGAAGTGGCAAAGACGCTGTGATGAAGCAGAGAAAGGGAGAACCACATATGAGTTCTTCATGAATCTGCGCCACAGACTGTCGATTCGATGGCTGGAGTTATCCCAATACCGTAACACAATATTTCATGGGCCATGGGGAGTTCAACTCAAAGCTCTATGAGCTGGAATTGAAAGATTCCCGGAATTGTGAATATGGTGAACGGGACACGGTGCACCATGTTCTCTTCCCATGTCCTCTCCTCGACGAGGCAAGAATCTATGGAATTCTAGCTGAAAAGAAAGGGAGAGAACTGGCCGTAGCGTGTGCGAATAATAATAATAATAAAGACCCATCGGTCCCACTTGGCACCCCAAGCAGGAGGCAGGAGCCCAAAATTGGACTTCTACTTGAAACTACTGGTCTTGGACTGGTCGACAACTACTTGAAAAAACATTCTTACACAACGACTTCGGCCATAAATGTGACATTTAGGACCGTCTGTCATTCGAAAATGATTTGAAGCCTAACAGTAGGAGTACCTTTGGCATGCTGCCTACAGTGTTGTCGACTACTTCTTGCGCAAGAAATTTCAACTCACGGACAGCCCACATGCGCACAGCCTCCTCTGGCTTAACGGAGTTTGACGAGAATGAGACAGCGAGGATACTATTCGGATGCTCGACACAATATGCTTAGTCGACATATTGTTGTTCAGCGCAAGTTCTCCAAAACGACCGGAGACTAGAGTTTACAGCAATATGCGGGCCTTTCTTATCGACAACAAGCTCGACAGGTGCTTTCTTATCTGCGATATCTGGGCATGGTGAGCTCTACGATTAAGAGGCTGATTGCGTACTTCAACCAGATCTACACCAATATACATCCAATCTATGGATGGCCTCCGTTTTAAATTCCAACAGTGATCTTCTATTCTAGATGAGTATCCTTGTGCCTCCTATGATGTAGAGTATGTCAATAAATCAAACAGAAGCATGAGTCAACTACACTACGACCTTATCAAACCCCAGAAGAATTGTTTGAATTGTCTTGAACAGTTTGTGACGGACAATTGCTCATAGAGTCCGGTTGTGTGCACTGAACAGCGTAGAGATGAGCGAACAAAAGGCAGCGTGTTATCAATTTAGGCAGTCAAGCCTCAAGGTACGTGACTATGATACTACAGTTTGGTCGATAGGGATAGACCTCTTCAAGTCGAGGAAGCACAAGTCCGTTATGGATAGATAGGGCATCGCTGCAAACAGTGTGGACATTTGGACCAAGACTGCTAGAAGGAGAAGCCTGAAAATCTCGAGAGAATCAACATGGCTCAATTTGCCGCGTAGTGTGCGCCGAGTAACTTAAAGAGGAAAGCCGGTAACAAGGATATCTAAGATGACGAAGAAGATGGAGAGGAGGATACTTGCGACAATATTGTAGCCGAAAATAGAAAACGCGACGTTTTAAGGTCTTACAATTTCGAAACTACGACATAGAAGATCACAAATTCAAGAGGGAGATGGTGACGTAATATCGTACATTTTAAAACAAGGTACGAGACATTTTGGATCGCGACAAGTTACTTCAGATTTACGACGCTCGAAGCGGAAAAATTATGAACTATCGTAAGGAATTTCAGAACACATTGCCATTGATGCGTTGATGGAGGAGATAACAGGCGTTTGATCCGCAGAGGCTCTGTATGAAGTCATTGTGCTCTCGGCATTTCGGCTAACGCAATCAAGCACCATACACGGCATGAGTTACGAGATGCTGCAACACTATAGACATGCGTTTGCCAGCATAAAGTGTGCAAATCTGGAAGAGGTTAGCATGATTGGGAGTTCCATATTTCACTCTGTGGACGCTCGACTACAAAAAATGATAACCGGCATGTGCGAGGAGAACTTTGGAGGTACGGATATGATATTCCGCAGTGATTTCAGACAGTTCTCTCTTCGTCACTGGAACGCAGTAGGAACGCGTCACCGGTATACAAGTGCGCCCAACGCATCAAGCACCAGTGATAACGCATTGTGGTAGTCGCTCGATTACTTGTAACTTTTAGGACAGGATAATGTAGTATTCTCAGAGATATTTACTGCGATAGGTGTTCTGAGTACCGTAGAGAGGAAAATCATAAAGGGAAGATTCAGAACAGTCAAGTGGTGTAGTGAACATCTACAAGAAAGAGTCGGGCTCTTTCATCGCAAGCTTCAAGTCGAAATGTTCAACTCCCAGGCAAATCCCACAGAAATCGCAGATGACTTAGTCACGGGATTCAAAAGTGACGCGGAGCGCATCAAAGCAGTCACGCACTTAAAGCTGAGTCACTCGGAGAGCTGCAGTTTTCCATACTAGATTGATGCATCTCCTGTACAAGGGTATGCGTACATGATTACTTTAAATGTGATGTCGAAGATGGATTCATCATTAGAGCGATCGGACATTGAGGCACATCGATATAATCTACAATAGCACAGCCGATCAACCATCCACTTCAATATCAAAGCATCTCCCTCTCTGCGGGTATGGATGGAATTTCCAAATAACTTTGGACGGCCTTTAAAAATTAAAAGCAAGCTCCTGTTAATGAGGAAGCCAGGAATTTTAGATGGAGCATGGATAGCCATGGCATTACGGACGAGCAACTAGGGGGAACGATCAAATGAAGGCGCGTCCAGTTCCCACCTACGGCCTGTGCGCTGACATTCACAAGTCTCAAGATAGTCATTCGATTCGATTGTATACGATTAAAATAAGAACCAGCAACAATACCTTGTATACGTGGCCATTAATTGAGTCACGAGTATCGATAGGCTTTATCTGAAAATAAGAATGCCTCTGGATCGGGGTCGCCGTCAATCAAAGAAATAAGAGACGAATACTAGCGCCTTGGGAGTTTTCGGTTCAATACTGTAACACAAGCGATTAAAGAATTGTGTGAATGGCAGCATAGCCTCCCAGGAGAGCCTCCACTTCAATGGCGACATTCATCATAATCAATCTAAACGTACAGAGTTTGCAAATGCACGTGGGAGACGTACAGACAGTCGAGTTAATACCGATAGCGGATATTATTGTTCTCATTAAGAGACTTGGTTATGAGACCAGACTATATCATCATGGCAGACTTCTCTCGCATTGTAACCAAATGTTGTGAACGAAACGAGAGGCGAAATGGTGGCATACCAGTGTACATCTCCAGAGCCAAATTAGAATGGTCATGTATCCAGTTGTCACATTTCGACACAGTGTTGCGTAAAAGTTCGCATTGGAGAAATTGCCATAACAAAAATAAGTATAACCAGCAATCATCAAACATTTTGGCAAGCATCCAACCCTAGACCCTGTTATAATATCAAGCTGCTCATCATAAGCCGTGAATACGCGACGTATGCAGTGAATACGCAAAGACATTCGAACTAGAATATTACAGTAACATATCACTTGCATTGATCGGTGATTTGAACACTAGTGACGTAAATTTAGAACTCTTACGTGCATACCTTCAGAAGTTCTTTAAACTTAACTAGTGAATAATTTGAACAAACCAACCATGCAACAGACAACTTGTCTAACAAGCAAAACTTCATATTTGTAATTTTCCATTGTTTATTTCTCTTTGTTTTTTCATTTAGTTTCTGAGGGAGGACACCAAAGGTATCTGAAACGTCGAATAAACTTTCAAAGATGAAAAGCTTTTTTCTTTGGTCCCAGCCAACCAACATTTGCTTGTTTCATTAACAACGGCCAAACGTAACTATTGTTTATACTGAAAACTTGTATAAATTTGACATTTGCAAGAGATATTCAAATAATTTCAAAGCTATTTGTGTCCTACTTCTCGTACCACTCCTTGTATTCAATACAAGTAAGTTGCTAATGAATTAAACTATTCAAAACAAAAGTTTTATTTAATTTCAATATATTACATATGATTGATGTTTTCACGAAAATAACTGCGGCAATGTCTTACACACTGCCCTACAATTTTTTTCTCAACAAATTTAGAGATAGTGTAAGGAAAAGGTCGAGAAAAAACAAAATGTTACTTTCTTAATTCGTCATGAAAGGAATCACGAGCCCCCGACACCTAACCAATTATTAAAGTTATTGGTTGTAGATGCATGTTTCAAAATAATAACACATTTTAATTAACTTTCTAGAATAGAAACAGGATAAATCATACAAAAAAAATCATTTTTCAATTGTAATATTTATCGATAACTAAATATTTAACTTTTATTCAGTAGCTTGTTGCGTTGCTAAGGTATTATCATAACAGCGTCATGGCGGTAAGCATGTAATTTTATGTAGTTTATTCTGTTTATTTTAGTTGACACCTTAAGATTTATTTTAAATAATACTAAATTAAGTGTGTTCAAACAAAAAAGTATTGCGAATTGAATTAGTGTCCCCATAGCATTGAATTAAGGGATCTAATTAGTGATTTTTTTAAAATGCGGCTCTATAACCTGCTCTTAAGTTTCTGCTTATTAATAAATGTTATTTTTAAAATTAATTGTTTCAGGCTGCTGAAAAGTCAGTAAAAGTGCCGGAAACTAGGGACATAGCAAGAATAGAGAGAATTGGAGCTCATTCTCATATAAGAGGTTTAGGTCTTGATGACAGTCTTGAAGCTAGAAATGTAAGTGATTATGATTACCCCAAGATTTCTTGAAATATTTTGCATCATTTAGATACAATTCTGAAAAATTTGATGAAATATTTTCATTTTTCATTATCATGTGCATTATCAGTTGCATTTAGATATGCAAACAATAAAAACATCGACATCTTTAATTTGTGTCAATATCTATTTATTTTGTCGTCTAATAGGACTACATTTAAGTATTTCTCTCCAAAAACATAAACTGATGCGCTTTAAAATAGTATCCTTTTTTTTTCATTAAGATAAGGAATATTCTGTTAAAAAAATCTTCTGCATATATAGTACTGTTAATTCATATTTGTGATCTTTATTTTTTTGCAATATACTATGCAACTTAGTAGGTAGTTACTTGCTTCTAGTACTAAGATGTATGAGGCTATTATTTACTCTTTTTGAATCTAATTGTTATTTAAAAGAAATTTTGTTACTGATCCTCTCACTTCTATACAGATAATTCAGAAGTTTCATATATACCTAAAATATTTAAAGTACAGATAGAAATGAATTTATATATCAGAATTATCTAACTTTACGTATTTAAACATTTTTTTCCCCTACCCATGACTTCGGCTATTCAGCCATTCGATGTCGCGCAGCCCAGAATAAAAAGGGATGCGCTGGCGATTGATGTTGTTCGTTTAGTTGGATATCCAGGGGGCACGTGAGAACAATCTCGGACGCGAACAACTTCACTGCCAACTTATTTAAATATTGTAATGAGTAAGTTCACGTTTAGTGGGAGAAAGAAATGAGTCTTCTTGCTTCACATCTCATGTTTATATTAGATCAAAATCAAGAAGTATCTTGCTTTTTAAAATAAAATAAAAAAATAAAATAAACATTCAGCTAAGAGATTTTCGCTATTTAATGAAAGTTTTAAAGTTGTCATTTGTATCGTATTGTTCTGTTTTTCTTTTTCTAGGTTTCTCAAGGTATGGTTGGCCAGCAAATGGCTAGAAGAGCAGCCGGGGTTGTTTTGGGAATGGTTAAAGAAGGTAAAATTGCTGGAAGAGCAATTTTATTGGCAGGTCCTCCTGGGACAGGTAGGGGACTTAGGAAATTTTAGAAAAGACTTTTATAGGAATAGTATTGTTTTTAAAAAATAAGAAATCAGTAATCACTTATTTAAATGGGCATTCCTTGTTAGAATATATTTAATATAAACAGAAGATTATTTACATTCCATACGTTGTTTTCAGGAAAAACTGCTATTGCAATGGCTATATCTAAATCGCTTGGTAGGGATGTACCATTCACAGCGATGGCTGGCTCAGAAATTTACAGTCTTGAGATGAGCAAAACGGAAGCTCTCACACAAGCACTAAGGAAGTCCATAGGCGTCAGAATTAAGTATGAATTAAAAAATCTCTAAAATTTAAAATATTTTGTATATCATTTTTTTTCTCGTGGAAAAATATCTTTTTGACCTATGCTTTGTAAATTCTGCCATAAGTGAGCATTGTAAAAATTTCAAATTTTGTTCGCATGGGTTCGCATTGCTGGTTAACATCTGATATTTTATCCGTCGTAGCACGCATATTTATAGTGTTCCTGACCGGTTTCAGACTTTCATCCATCGTCAGAACAAATTCACCAAGTTCGTGTGGAGAGTTCAGTTCAACTTAATGTTTCTGTTACACTCACACTTGTTGGTTTCAAACTTTGTTGAGATCGCTGTATCATTTCTTGATTGCTTGATTAGATCAGCTTAATATACCAACATTTTTCTTTCTTTCAGTGGCAGTAGTCACTTTATTACCTTTATTGCTAGTAAACAGTTCATTTTTGCTTCTTTTTTTTAAACTGCATATTTACTTGTTAAACTTTTAACCTCCAAGACATCAACTACATTCACAACTTTGCTTTTCCATACTGAAGTTTCGAATTATAAAATTATATTTGTTTCTAGGGAAGAAACTGAAATAATTGAAGGCGAAGTGGTAGAAGTTCAAGTTGAAAGACCTGCAACCGGCGTTGGTGCCAAAACTGGAAAATTAACGTTGAAAACTACAGAAATGGAAACTATTTATGATCTGGGTACTAAAATGATTGATGCATTAGTCAAAGAAAAGGTACATTTTTTCCTAATTAGTATAAACTCACGTTTAGAAACTACTCAGATTGTTAATACCATGACTGAACCAGTTATTTGTGAAATACATAATTCATTCAGGTTCAAGCTGGGGATGTAGTAACTATAGACAAAGCAACCGGAAAAATTTCACGAATTGGGCGCTCTTACACTCGAGCAAGGGATTATGATGCTACAGGCCCACAAACTAGATTTGTGCAATGTCCAGAGGGAGAATTACAAAAAAGGAAAGAAGTTGTACACACTGTGAGCATACATGAAATTGATGTCATAAACTCAAGGACTCATGGATTTCTAGCTTTGTTTTCTGGTTAGTTTATATGTGTATATATCTTGTTTTTATTATGTATAATCATTTTTATATATATTTTTTATTTATGCATAATGTATGTATGTATGTGTAATTTTTCTTCCGTTTTAATGCATTATTTTTGTATTAAGGCATATTTTTTAGTTTTGCATTGCTTATATATAATTTTTGTATTTATATAAATTCCTTCAGTTCTCCGCAACCTTTTCTTGCCCACGGCACAACATAGTTCTTCCCCAGATTTTACGGCACACCAAATGTAAATTTTTCTATGTGATACGTATACATTCATAACTTAAGAAATATACTCAATAACAGTGTAAAAAAAAAAGGAGGGTAATTAATGTGATACCTGAACTTGTTTCAATGAACACAAATGCTTTATATTCGACTCGATATTTGCAAGTGCAACCCGAAGTTCTTAATCAAGATCTTTTAAGTATGACCACTTATCACTTTTTAATTAACACTAGAGTTGAAAAACTTTGTTCACATAAACTGTTGTTGAAAATGGGAATAGAATTGATAGCGTGGTCTGAAATCCGAGGATATTCTTTCCAGCCGAAATCCAGAAAGCATCCAATGAACTTTCTTTGACTGCAAAGCGTCCATGTCGTTACTCAAATCAATAAATTCCTCTCGAATTTCCATAGAAAGTGCATCTGCAAAATTTATAGCATCGATAGCAAAAGGATTTGGAATCCAATCGTATTGTCCCGTATTAATTGATTAAAAATAGTGGTTATATTCACCTTTTCTGTTTTTTGTATGTTTATTTAAGGCGCGTCAACATCTGTGTCATCTAAGGTCTCCGGACAGTGTTCTCTCGTTACAGACAAACTGTCCATCACCTGACAGTGAGTTGTAGAGGTTCCTAGGAAGAAAAAAATCTTTTAGTATTAATTTTATGGGTATTATTTATTTATTATATACGACGAGCCACATGCGACGCGTGGCTGGCTACCCCTGCATTGTACCTACTATTTATTATCTTATGGCGTGGCGACACCCAGCACACCGGTTGCGGAACACTGCCTTAAATGACACTTTGACATTCAAGGTATACAACTTTCTAAAACCTGGTGGACGGCACCAGTGGTACAAAAACTAAAGCATAATAAATTTTAATTTTTCAAAAACTTTCTCTGGCAATTTCGAGAAACATTCACAATGATTATAAATTATTCAATTGTTGTGGTGGTTGGTTCCGCAGAGCTGGAAAGCATCAGAGACATTTTCCGTGGTAGCCTGCTTCATTTTGTGGTCATCGACCGGTTTCGGGCGTTCGCCCATCTTCAGGATGCGTTCTTCAGACAGTGTGCCAACACAGACTCGTACAGAGACTTAGTTTCACACTAACTCTCTAAGTAAACACCAGAGTTAGTGTGAAACTAAGTCTCTGTACGAGTCTGTGTTGGCACACTGTCTGAAGAACGCATCCTGAGATGGGCGAACGCCCGAAACCGGTCGATGACCACAAAATGAAGCAGGCTACCACGGAAAATGTCTCTGAATTATTTAATTCATTTAATTGTGAATATTTTCCCATTTACTGCTATTTCCTTTGTATTTAAAAAATATATTCTTAGAAACTCAATTGAAAAAGTTTTCGTTTTAATTAGTTTTTAAAAATTATTTTAATCTATGAATTTTAATACAGTGTACGAGAATATTAATAAAATATATTTTTGTACAGAAAATATTTTGTTATGATTTGGTACATTTGTAGTAATGAATTTCGTAGTTTATAATTTTGTTTGGTGTATATATAACAATTTATATAAATAATGTTAATTTACAGGTGACACTGGAGAAATAAAAAGTGAGGTTAGAGAGCAAATAGATGCCAAAGTTGCAGAATGGAGGGAAGAAGGAAAAGCTGAAATATGTCCTGGCGTCCTATTTATTGATGAAGTAAATAAGCTGTTAATAAATTTGTTGCTTTCTTCTACCCAGGTAGCTGCGTATCTCCCCCCTCTTTTTGTGCGTGTTTAGGATGCGATTCTCATGATAAGATCAGTTGGAATGTTCTGAACACAGGGAAATCTCTTGATATCAAGTGTTTAAAAATCCGCTTTAATATTCATGTTACTAGACTGACCACCAGTGCAAATCAGGAAATATCTGCTGGGCATTAGAAAGCGAAATCAACAACTGATTTTAACACATTCGCGGATGTTTTAAACTTCCTTGAGTATTTGTATGAGCACTATCAAGAAATTTAATTTTAATATCTCTTAGATGAATTGCGACTAAAAACTTTTAATATATGTAATAGTTAGGTACTAAAAGCCTAATAAAAATAAAAAAAATCAAGGTGTGAACACCCACACAACTTTCTCTTACTCTAATTAATACAATTTAATCAAGAAATTTTCTTTAAAATTGCAACGTTACAATGTTTAGCTGGACTGACCATAAAAATGCTTGCTTCTAAAGTTCCACTCCAGTATAATATGTGGTTTTACCTCCTACTACCTATTAAGCCACCTATCTATTAAGAACATTAGAGCGTTGATAGCATTCCAAATTGAAAATCGGTTAACCAGAATGACTTTACAAAAATAGGTTTTTGAGTTTTTTGGAATTTCCTCGAAAACGGTAACAATTTTCTTTAATCTTGGAATGCTTGCTGCCCAGACTGACCATCATTGCAAATCAGGAAACTATCAGCTGGGCATTAGAAAGTGAAATCAACAACTGATCAAATTTTTCTTTAATTCTTAACGTGTCACTTTTTGTGAAAGAATTATTTTAGAGTGGTATTGGAGGTATGTCAGTGAGTTTGAAAGTAAATTTGCACAAGCTTCATTGGTTTTGACACAGAGCCCTCCATATAGGCCGCTCAGGTATAAATAAAATCCCCACCTCCATTTTTATGAACAGACCAACTAAACATTTTGGCGTTGCCATTTTAAAGAAAATGTATTATTATTAAATTGGTTTAGTTAGGTAAGAGAAAGTAGAGTGTGTATCACACCAGATTTTTATAAACTTGTTTCCGAATCGCCAGTTTTTAAGAATAAGGAATGGTTCTGGCTAATGAATTTCCCTATGTCTTTTTTATTTAGCATATTAAATTGCCAAAGACAGAAATCACAATAATATCCTTATGAATCACAGTTTTATAATATGAAGCCAAATACTTATGTAGTACATGTGAATATTAATTACTGAAATATAAATTTGAATAATGTAATAGAAGTTACCAAATTGGCCGACCACTTTACAAATAAAAAGTTTTTAATTTCTGAAATATTTTTTTTGGAATTTTAAATTATTTTAAAATAATTGGAATTTTCAGAGATTATGTATCATTGTAGTGGTTAAATTTATAAACAAAACTTGAAATTTTATTTGATAATATAAGTCTATTTAGTTATGAATTAATGTATGATACCTATCTAAGAAAAAAAAAATCTAATTGTTTAGGTGCACATGCTTGATATTGAATGTTTCTCATTTTTAAATCGTGCTCTTGAAGATGAAATGTCACCAGTAGTCATAATGGCCACGAACAGAGGTATTACAAAGATTAGAGGTACGCAATATACGTCACCTCATGGTATACCAGTAGATCTTCTTGATAGAATGATAATCATTTCTACTACAACGTATGAAGAAGAAGAACTTCGAGAAATTTTAAAGATACGGTCAGTTAGTTTTTCTTTATATTTTGAAACTTTATGGCAGGATTGGTATAATAGTTAAAAATAATAGACTTCAAATATCTAGTAATTTTCCCCAATGGAGAACACATTCTCCTGTGTATTGCTGCACTTTTTTCTGGAAGAGATTTTCTTTAATTTTTAAATATTTTTGCTCCGATACAATTCTATTTCTTAAGTAGAACTGATTAAACACTCTTAAGGTAAATTATATGAAAAATTCTTCCAATTTAAATTTTTGAAAAATGCACCTAACCTCAAATTTGTGTAATATCCAATTACATTATTAGTTTTTTTTTTCAATCAAATTTAATAATACCTATTACAGATGCGAAGAAGAAGATTGTGAAATGTCAGACGACGGAATTACGGTTTTAACTAGGATTGCGCAAGACACATCTTTAAGGTTTGCTATTTTGGAATACTTTATTTCTCCAAATGTCAGGATTGGTAATTTCTTAATCAGTATTAAAAAACGGTTTTTTTTACATATGTATGGGTATGAGACGAAGTTTGTAATTATAATTCTTAATAAATTTATCTTACTCATTTACTGATAAATGTCACCAGTTTGTCTAATCTTGCTGGATGATCATTGCAATATAGCTGCACAAAAAACATTTCAATCATTTGTTTACCTATAAGTTATGCACTAATACTCGTTTTTAATGAGGGTATGTTAAAAAAAAAAAGAAATAGAAGAGCTCGGTCTAAAAATTCAAAATGTACAAAAATGTAGTTTTATTTGTATTGTGTTATAAGAAAAATTGAGATGCTTTCAAGAATGTCATTAAAATTTGTGATAGTGTGAGTTATAGCATCTAATAAGATTTTTGTTTAGAGAAAAGATTACTCAAATAATGATGTTAATTTTGAATTAATCGGTTAATTTTCTCTTTTAGATTACCAAGTATTTTATTCGTCTCAAATTTTTAATTATTTTATTAACTTAACCTTAAATTCGCTCGCATACCGAATTTACAGCGCAGGTAGATACAACAGCATTGTCGAACAGTTGGCACGTGGTCAATTAATATCGGTTTTGTTTTGGGCTTGGAAAATTTAAGAGATGGTTGAATTTCTTCTAATTAGAGTCTTTTTTCAGATATGCTATTCAGTTGATTACATTAGCTGGACTTGTTGCGAGAAGACGAAAATCAGTTGTAGTAAGTACATTATGAGTACGTAATTATAGTAAGTAAATTGGAGAAATCTAAGAAAAATATGAAACTTTTGTAATATAGTAACACAAGTTTGAGATCATAAACTTGCAGTTCATAATGTTACTATAGTTTCCGTGTAAGTTTTCATATCTTTCATAACTGATCTTATATAACTATACGAAGAGTTCTTCTAATCATTTACTATGCAATACAATATGGAAACATTCGATTCAATGAACTGGTTTATCTTATTATGTTATGTTTTATGTTTTTACTGCCTTCTATTCAGAAAGAGGATATATTACGAACATGACACCAGATAAACATGTTTATAGTAAAGTTAGAAATTTGACCAGAAGTAAAAAACGATATTCTTACCATCGTTTCAATGATTGCATTATCTCTTTCAAGGCAGAAAGTATTTTGAATGGATAATGGAAATGAATAAGGGTAATGAAAATTTTACAAGAAATGTGCCTTGTTAAATTTTGACTGTGACTATGAGGTCAAATCAAATAAAATTCATAATCTACCATCACAAATTCCGCATTACCGTCTAAAATTATTTTTTTAAATTTTCAAATAAATGATAGATTTATATTGTTATGGTGGGTCTGCAGACCTATAAAGCATGAGAGATATTTTCCTTGGTAGCCTGCTTCATTTTGTGGTCATCCACAAAGAAATAGGTTTATATCAGGTATTTTATCCGTCGTAGCATGCATATTGATTTTGTTCTTGACCGGTTTCTGATTCGAAATATGATTACACTAAAGAGATTAGTTGCCCGGTTGACGTAAAAATGAACTAAGTTTATTGACAGAGTGTGCAGAAAGTAAACAATAAGACGTATTGTGAAACTTTACAAGATTTAAGAAACGGCAAGCCTTTCATACAGCAATATTGAAACCTCGCTAAAGGAAACTTGGATTCACTCATTACTATCCTTTAATACTTGTGTGTGATTTGATTGGCAATAAATTAATTAAATTTTGGTATTCATGACACACTATCTACACCTAGTTCAGTAATGATGAAAATCAGAAGTTTGATGCTCACGGCCAATAGTTATCCTACACCATTTTCATATAACGAAAATATTGTCATTATTAACGTTAATTTAAGTATCTTGATAAACAAATCATGATCCGGTTTATCTTATATCCTTATATTTATATATTTTGACAGGTCGGCTTAGAAGATGTAAAAAAAGTATACAGTTTATTTCTTGACGAGGCGCGTTCTGAAAGGATATTGTCCGAATTCCAAGAACAGTTCCTATACGATTATCAACCGGAGAAAGGTAAGTATAGTTCAGATAGTTAAATGATAAAAAATATTAATAACACATTGTCATCAACTTCATTCACACTTCGTTTTTCCATATTAACCTTCCGTTAGGCGCAAAGTACAAAGTAACACGGTGGGGCACAATGTGCCTCTCTTTTAAAAAAAAAACTCTTTAAAAAAAGTGTTTTCATACTTTTTTTCATAAACTTTATTTTTACTTTCTCTTACTCCTAGTAAGAGGAAGTATTGTAATCTTGCCAAGTTTTCGATATCGAGTATTCACCAGAAATATCCGTTTTGAGGTCCCCTGAGTCCAAAAAAGTGGTTTGTGTGTGTGTGCGTGTGTATATGTATGTATGTGAACAGCATAGCTCAAAAACGAAAAATCGCAGAAAGTTCAAACTTGATATTCCGTTTGGGTATATCATGGGATCCGACAGTAGGTCAGCGGTCAAAATTCCTCGACCGGAAGTACCACTTTACTGAATGTTTTTTTCACTTTTTTGCAATTTTCTCGACAATGGCTCCAACGATTTTCTTTAAACTTAGTATATCAACTACACTTATAAAGATCTACAATTTTTATTTGAAACATTTCTACCTCTCTGAAAGTGCTATTTCAGTTTATTACACAATTCCGTCATCTAAATAATATTAATCAGAATTAAATGAGTTGTTGAAATTCAGAGTTTGAAAAAATCAGATGACTGAAAGTGCGTTTTTACTAAAATATATTTTTGTCTTTTGGTATTTTTTTACTTTCTTGCAATTTTCTCAAAAATGGCCCCGACGATTTTCTTCAAACTTGGAATATCAACTACACATACAATGATCTACAACTTCTATTTAAAACATTTCTCTGGAAAATTCATGTAAGGGCATTTTTGGGGGAGGGGTGGGGTTAGGTGTCCTCTAAAGTGCTATCATAGCCGATTTTACTATTCTTCCATCCAATCAAAATTAATTAAAAATAAATAGATGGCCAAAATTCCGAAAACCGGAAGTGCGCTTTTACTGAACTTTTTTTCAATTTTCGACGAACTCCAACGAATTTGATCAAATTTGATACCCAAACTATAAAATTTGTCAATTACAATTTTGAAAACTGGAGTAAGAGAAAGTTGTGTGAGTGTTTTACAACAAATTTTTTATTTAAGTTGTAACATTAATTTGTGAATTAGGAACACACATTAAGTACAGAAATGTACTAACAAATGAATAAAATATAATGTAATATAATTTATAGTACAGAAAAAAATAAAGAAATAAATTGAACATTGGAAATAGTTATATTACTTATATTTCTACTTCGCTGTTGTTGAAGCAGGAATTGCATATCAAACAAATTAAGTTTTTACTCTTCGTATATTCTAGCTTTGACAGATGTCGGAAACCTGAATCTGAACTGCAAGTAACGCATCTCCTACGTTTTTGAGAAGGTCCTGCAGCATTCTTGACTTGATCCTCCGCGGAAGGTGAAGGCTAGCGGAAACATTTCAACTTTCCCGGTCATCTTGTTCTGACTTTGAACCTCCGTACGTCCCTCAATGCTGTCTTCAGACTCACAGTCGCTTTTCTGCTCCAAATCATAATTTGAATCCTCTTCGAATCAAACTTCATTTACTGAACCTTAAGTAGATCTTCAGGTCGCCGAAGATCAAACTTTTTATTATATGCAGCCATAACGAAGAAAATACTGAAACACTACAAAAATTGTGCTAATTACTTTTCAAACGAAATAATTGCACAAAAAAAAAAAATTATTCAAGGAATTGAGTATCATCATAAAAACTACTTAACTAAATAATAACTATCACTGCAGATTGTATCACGAACTGGCACAATGAGCCTGGCAGGCCAAAATCCTTATAGCTTGTACCCACGAAATCCTATCACTTACTGAATTATGTTATCAAATGAAAAGCATTAGAGGGATAGTGATTTCCCAACCAATAGCCTAGAAGGTAAACAACTTTTACAGAGCCCTGAAGTGCTTGAAAAGCCGGTTGCGCCCGACGAAAGGTTAAGTTCATCCCTCCAAAATGTGAAGGAGAGAATCACTTATACATTGATAAATTTCTTTATTAACTTTTTTTATTATTTTTTGTTTTATCCTTTTAGGTTCTGGTGAACCAATGGAAACATGATCAAAGAAATATATATAGAAGAAATTTTTTTTTAACAGTGTTGTTTCCACAGTCGATATTGAGATATCAGTTGATACTGAGGATAATGTCAGTCTAAATTCAAAAACTGTATCACGCTTGCATTTCAAAATATATGTAATTCTCTCATATCATTTTTTTTTTTTTTACCTCTTTTGTTGAATTTGTAGCCTTTTTTTCCTCTTTTTATATTTTTTTGTAATTAAGGATATTAAATGGATTACACTTTTCAAGTGAAATTGAGAAATTATGTTCTTTTAATCGCTGAATATAGCTGGTGCTTGTAATTACTCATAAACCAATAACAAAAAAAAATGTAAACGTTATCAGTCATATGACAGTTGCAACATGCGTAGAATACGTTTTTACTTTTCCCACATCCCCAGACCCCCTTCCCCAAGACCCCACTCACTACCCTCTATGAGAGAACGTTCGCTTTTTACCAAATAGGTGGCTCCCAAACAACGAATTCTACGATAAAAAAAAGTAATACTCTCAAGCATGAATTGTAGAAACTATCTGTCCTTCTGGCTTTCTTATTTTTCTTATTCCTGTCCCACGTCCCTAATTTCATACTTCGTCAGAATTTGATTAACCTCTGATAAAAATATCCCATTATTCGAAGTTTCCATCATCACTATCCCTCTGATTCATTCCAACACAGTCTGATCAACCATTCTGACACATTCCAAGCATATATTGCTGATGGATCCATGATAAAAAAAAAAGCAGCTTTCAAGGACTCAAAATCAAATCAGCCCAGCATTGCAACTTAAGGATACTCTTAGTGATTAAAATGAAATTGCGATTATTTGAAACTATACTTAAATTTTTTGAGAAAAAATAAATAAATATTACATAGCTCTAGTGAATAAGAAAAAGATGACTTCCCCAGCAAATTATAAACGCTTTTGTTTGTTTTTTGGGAGGGGGAGGAAGCAGTTTTAATATTATTGGTATATATTTTTATCATGAACATAATTAGAAAACCAAGTAAGTATTACCAAAATTATTGAGGAGTAAATCTAAAAAGAAAGATTTTAATTATAATAGTAGCTCTGTGTTGAAGTTTATAAATTCATTGACTCGTTTCAGAATAGATAACCACGTTATAACCTTCAAAAAATTAGAATGTAACAGTGTGTGAACCAAAAGACAAACAGAACCAGGAAGATGTTCAACCTAACGTCATTCCGGGATGTAATTCGGACACCTCCAGCTTTATTTGATATCGATCTGAAAACATCAATCAGTAATTATTTAAATGAAAAACTTTCTAACAAGGTATGTGTTCAGTTATCAGCTGACTTTCTGAAAAAACATCGCCGAATGTAAAGTTTAAAAATGAAAGGCCTGTAATTCTCTCTTAACCTTTGAATAAGGATTAGAGTTTTAAATCCAGTACTTCTCTATCTGTTTTACTTTGTTGTAAACATGGTACTGATGTACTGTTAATTTAGGAAGTTACTTTTGCGAGATTTATTCCCTAACAGCCTAGAATCACTTATGATTAGGAATAATAATTAAAACTCAACAACTTTTTTTACAGGTAGTAAAAAACATAGGACTGTGCGTGGCGCTGTTTGACATTGAATCTATGGACGATTCTTTCATTTTTCCAGGAGATGGAGGTGCTCATACCAAAGTTGAATTCCGTTTTGTAGTTTTCAGACCATTTATAGAGGAAGTTATAATAGGAAAAATAAAGAATTGTACGAAGGAGGGAGTACATGGTTTGTTTTGTACATATGGCATATTATAATTATTTAACAAATCAACATATAATTTGGGTCAATGTTTTATAGTGACTTTGGGTTTTTTTGATGATATATTCATACCTGAGTCCTGTTTGCAACATCCTTCGCGATTTGATGAATCAGAACAGGTGTGGATCTGGCAGTATGATAGTAATGATGAAAAACATGATTTATTTATGGACCAAGGTAAATTTAACACTATAATAAAAATTAAATACAAATCATTTCTTAATAAAAAATGTTGATTATTCATTTATTATTTATTGATTATTATTATTATTCATTTATTTGTTTGTTTATTTTAGGTGAAGCTGTGAGATTTAGAGTAACAGGAGAATCTTTTATTGAAACATCGCCGATTACCGGTAACGATGCTGATAAAAAAAGTGCCGAACAGACTTCTGCAGAAATTCCCTATTCTATTACAGTTAGTAATTTAATAACAAACATCTAATACTACTAACTTCCTAAACATTTAATATCATATGCTTGAATAAGATATTGGGCATATGTAATAACCCATTAAATGTAAATGAACTAGATTTAAGGATGAAGGGTCATCATAACTACTTTTTTTTCTGGCCTTCTGTACTCATGCAGATAGCCATTATTATTGTTTCGGACGTTGACAAATTTCGTTGGAAACTTTTTCTATTTTGTTTGTGTGTGGTGCATGGATATTAGTGTATTATGGTCTATTACACAGTGATATTGTTCGTCTTTATGTGCCTGTACAAATCCAAATATATATCGTCTTTATTGTGTGTCAAAATGGTGTGTAAATTTGGTTGGTAGTGGACAATTAGTCCGTACTAACGTCTTCCACAATTGTTGTATTTTTCGCAGGCTAATATTATTTGTTAGAGTCGGCAATGGATACTTGATCACAAGAGCAGAATGGGCCAATTGTGACGCCTATGCGAGCTAGGTGATGCGGTGAATAGTTATGATTAAATCTGAGCCTGTTTATTGTAGTGTAAAATTTTCTATTTTAGGAATAATTGTGGAACCAGGGTTTTCGGGGGATACAAGTTTGTATGGATTTGTAAAATTTACCTTTTCGGGTTGATGATTTTGTATACCATTCTTCCCATCTATGATAGCATAACTTTTTATATTGTATTAGAGCAGCAATTTGCATAAATTTGAAATTGCATAGAGTAAATTGCATTAGAGCAGCCATTTTTGCCCCGGAATCAGCTTTTTCGTTTCCTAACACCTCCACAATGACCCTTCACCCATATTAACCAGACCGATCCACCATTGGTGGTCAACTTCTTTATCATATTTATAGTGCCCAGAATTAGGAATGAAGGGTCATTACCTGTATGTTTCAGTCTCTGTAGAACGCTTTTACTGTCACTATTGATGAGAGACTGCTTTATGTTGGAAGACTGAATGTTATATAAACATCAGAGACATTTTCCGTGGTAGCCTGCTTCATTTTGTGGTCACCGACCGGTTTCAGGCGTTCGCCCATCTTCAGGATGGGTTTTTCAGACAGTGTGACAACATAGACTTGCACAGAGCAAATTCAGTTTTCACACTCACTGTTATATAAACCTCCATATATTAGTTCAGCTGTGAATATGGAGGCTGTGTGATTAAGTTTGTATTGCAACATTGTATCCGACTGATGATGGATGTGCGCATATAGATGTATATGCGCTGACTGTTGATGGCTATTTAGATGTATATGCGCATATACATCTAAATTTAATACTATTAAAATAGACTGAGCATCCCACACCATCCGCACTTTTTGATCCGTCCGTATAAAAGTGATCGTAATTAGCGAACTTGTCCTCTAATTTTGAGAGAAAATCAGACTTATTTACTGTATTTGGTATATCGGCATCATCATGATAGAAACTGTCTAAAATGAAGGGGTTCTTAAGGAGATCAAGGAATCAAAATGATACGGGGTAAGAGGTCAGTCAGTACGGTTTAGGGAAGGCGAGAAATGTGATAAGTCACAGAAAACCTCACCAAAGTTGGTATTTTCTTTTTTGCCCAGTATCTCTCAGTGAATACCCTGCCTGCTAAGGAGCTAAGTCGTTTTTTAACACACAGAATCATTAACTACTTCTGAAAGATAATAAATGTTTTAATTTATAAAATTTCAATTAATAAGATTGGTTGTTTGTTTTAGGCTACTATAAACGAACCAGGATTAGGACTTCTTTCTTGGTGGGAAGGTTCATAACTTGTTCCAAGCTGTTTTAAGTGCAATTATCTATATGTGATGTTGACAAATCACTTATCAAGAATTTGAATCAGTGAGGGAGATTAATATGTAGCCACTGGACGAAGTGGACTGGTTTTAATTAACAATATTTCACCAGAATTTCTTCTGCATTGTTATTTTGAATAATATTACAAGCAGAAGAAATATTTATAAAGCGATTGAAATGTTTGCCGCAAAACAATGCAATTTCTATTATTTGTTAAAAAAAATAAATTAAGTTAAAAAAAAAATCCAGTCTAAATGCATAAATTTACCCTCCATAATCCAGAATTCTTTAATAATAGCTTCTTCCAGATTGTCTTTTTAAATAATACATTTTATAATAGTAATGCTGGCGCTTTTTATATTCTTATTTAAAAAGCACAAAGAGGTAAACTTCATATATAATTTAATGGTGTATTTGTAATTATTATTGCGTTCACTTTTATTAAGGTTTTTTTGGGAAAGGATCTATTAGTTCCATTTATCGAAGTAATAAATCTTTTAATGTAATCAATTTAAAGTAATACATTCTTAATGATTCAAGTTTAAATATTTTCTCATAACATTGAATATCTAGATGCATTAATGCTTAATAAAAGTCTACATAACCACATCCTATTACATTCATATATATATATATATTTAGACTTTCAGTATTTTGTAGAGTTTTTAACATAAATTTTACAGTTAAGGGACGGTGCTGGGTGTGAAGCGAAGCCCAGTATAAAAGCTCACAATAAACAGGTATAGTTAAGATCTGCCCAAAAAAGAAAGTAATAATATATTACATAGGAAATAATAACTGGAACGTTACGCTAATAATTAGCAAAATAAAAAGATTATCCAGAGACTTTTGTTATAGTTACATCGAAGAATTTTAAACAGGAATTTGGATAAAACAGAGCCTGTTTTGATCAACGAAGCCCCGAAATTTATGAATTAAACACAGTCACATTAATTAAACTCACTCTAGCTCACCCCATAACAAACACACCTCCTACCATTTTCCTGTTCTATTGTTTTCACTTTTACAGACCATTACTTACATGTTTAAACATACACGCATTTATAAAGTGGTTTTATGACTAGTTACACTAATTATCTACAAGTTCACCTTATTGTAATAAGAATGAGAAGATACAAGGGAATTACTTAGATCTAACAGATCAACCAACCTTACTTAAAATATATTCAAAGAATAAATTTCTATTAATGATTCTCTTCGTCTTTAAGAACTTTTGGTGCTAATTTGAAGCAAATTTGCCACATATAATAATATTTGTTAACGACATTGAAAATCACATTTTGAAAGAATGGTTTATGGTCGCAGAAGTATTTTGTGCTAAATAGCTGTTTGTTTTAACCCATAAAACTTTGATTCACAATAACAGATTTTTTCCTACGGTAAAATTATTCTAAAACCAAACAATTACCATAATTTGTATAATTAAAAATTTAGTAGGGAAAACTTTTTAAATCAGATCAGTTTTCTCACTCTGAACGGACATCTGTAAAACGTTGTATTATAAGTTTGCATAAAAATTTAATTAATTTTTATTAGAGAAACAAAGGAATTACTGACAACAATTACTAATAATCAGTCACTTGAAAAAAAAGAAGAAAATATTAGTACAAAACTTCGTTACAAGAGTACAGCACTTATCACGAAACACTATTACTATATTTGTAGTTATAAAAGTTAAAACTAGATGTCCCTACTTTCCCACAACTACATTTTTTAATGTTTATAAAAAGTGCCATGAGATGTCTTTACTTACCATGGAAGATAAATAATTTTGCTAAAACATTCTGAAATATCAGAATTCCTTCCTATTAGGCATTGTTAGATCAAATTTAGATCAATTTCTACGTACCTGGAAAGTACAGCAGTTTTTATTTATGTTATTGGATGCTATTTTTAGAAATGTTTTTTGTGGAGGTTTTATTTTATTTCCAAGGAAGTGTTTTGGCACCCATATTTATTTTTTTAATTCCTAAATATAAAAAATCTAATCTATTTCGATTTTTTCAATTTTACTTTTCCATCCTTATTTCGTCATTTTTACTTTCTTTTTTTTCTTTTTCATCAAATCTAAATAACACTAAATTCTGTGGAGGGACCCAAATAACTTTTACTTTTCAGAAAGAAGCACCTCATTGATTTTTAAATGGAATTATTTATTTGACTTTTTGTTTTATAAATTTAAATTATTACTTCTTTTTTTTATGCAAATAATTGTACAAGTAATTGCTTTATGATTGAATAAGAGTGTTTTTTGGTTATTTTATAAATAAACAATTTGTTTTTTGTTTACTTTATTATTTAGTAAAATATTTACACATAATTTTATATATATATAACAATAATTATAATACATTGCATCCAGTAATGTCACAATGTTATCTGTCTTATAAAAAGCAACAACATGAATCTAGCGAATACAAATGAATTTATTTTTTAAATACTCCAAATTTTATCTTTGGACATTTTTCTTTTGCAGAAGTTTGATAAAGGGGATATGTCTGCTGCTGTGTCAGTTCCTTCCTGTTTCTGAAGCAAAAAGCAAATTATGCATCAAAACAAATTCGATTTAAGAAAAACATATGATAATTTCACTTGATTTTATAAACTACTTTATGAATTTAATTAAACCTTTGAGCTGGGCGCGAAAATAGTGAATGTACACAAAATTTTTGCTCCGTATTTAATACCTTTCTTAAAGTTATTTCAAGTGTTTTTCTGGAGTTCACTTCTAGCTATTTTAGAGTGCACATCTATTCTGACTAATATTTGAAAGTTTAAATTTATTTTAAACATTCAGTGGAAGAGGTGAAACTGTGTGTGTGTCTCTGCAACGTTGTTGGTAATAGTGCAGGTAAATCAGAGCAGATACATTCAGGCGTATGTACATTTTACTTGTTACCAACCAGTTTTTATTTATACTTAATATCCCTAACTGTATAATTTTTTCCTAAATTTCATTTTTCATTAATTAACAATAATTATTGAGGCCAATGGGCCTTAGCGATACAGAAGTCGACTCCAAGTCAATTACTGACGATGACAATGAGTGGTACGCATCTTCAAAAAAAACTAAAAAGGCCTAATACTTCTCCTGGCAAAAGTAAAGGGAAAAAGCCAGCGTCAAGTACGAGACTGAGAAGTGCGTCAATTTCTTCGAATAAATCTAATCGATCAACAGTTCAAGGAGCTGGCGGAATACTGCCTAACAATGCCTCAACATCAACTGATATGACTTCAGCCTTCTTCACGCCAAATCCTTTTGCACCTCTAACGGTTGATGAGACAACCCCTGCAACCAATAAAAATCCTGTTGATAAATACAAACCTCCACCCATATTTTTAAACAATGTTAGCAATTACATGAACTCTGTAAAGTGTTATCAAGTCTCATCGGCCCACAGTCATTCTCATGCAAGTCTAGGGTAACAGACATAAAAATAAATACTACAACCGTAGCTGCATACAGGGCAGTAGTTAGATATCTGAGAGATAAAGGTGCAGACTTCCACACCTTTCAGTTGAAGGAAGATAAAGCCTATCGCGTTGTATTGCGATATTTACATCAAACTACGCCCATGGAGGCTATTAAGGAAGAAATTGAACTGCTAGGTTTCAAAGTGAGAGCTGTCTCCAAAGTATTACACCCAGTCAGCAAAACTCCATTGCCATTATTCTTCGTTGACCTTGAACCCCAGCAGAATAATTCTGATATTTTTAAAATAACCAATCTTCTTTATACTCAAATCAAAGTAGAAGAACCACATAAGACTATGGAAATTATCCAGTGTAAGCAATGTCAGCAATACGGGCATTCCAAAAGTTATTACAACCATCCCCCAAGATGCGTTAAGTGCGCTGGAAATCATTTTACATCTGCATGCAATAAACCAAGGGATACTCCTCCAAAGTGTGCCCTGTGTCTGGGAGAGCATTCAGACAACTGGCGAGGTTGTGTGATACATAAAGAACTACAGAGACTAAGAAGAGACAGTGAACGAGAGCGTAGAGGATCACTTCCAACAAGAATAGTTTACGCACCAAACCTAACTACCAATAATTTTCCCAACCTTCCACAACGTCAGCAGCAGCAGCAACAACAGCAGCAGCAACAACAACAAAGATCAAATCGACATGTGTCCTATGCAGAGATCGTGAGGTCGCTCCCGCCTCAGCCACCCAGTATTCCTATCCCCCCTTCTTTCAATGATATCACCTCCCTATTAAGCACATTCATTAATGAATTTAAGTCCTTAATTAATCCTCTTATTACACTTCTCACCACTATCGTCAGTGAACTACTTCCTCGTCATAACAGATCATAAATTCCCCAACTCTCTATTCCCTTTCCATTCTTCTATGGAACGCCAACGGACCGACATCTCACGGAGACGAACTGGACGTATTTTTACATGACCGAAGAATCGACGTGGCACTGATTACCGAAACTCATTTCACTAACAGATCATACTTTAAAATACGAGATATACCACATACAGAACCGACCATCCCGATGACACAGCGCATGGAGGTACAGCAATATTAATTCGAAGCTCCTTCCCCCATTACCTCGTCCCAAGCAATCCTACAGATTCCCTCCAATCAACCATCGTTTTCTTAGAATCAAATCCGTTTTCCTTCAAAATTGCTGCTGTGGCATGTACTGCCCTCCAAATAAACCTCTCACCAGTCAACAATTCCTATCATTTTTCACAACCCTGGGTCCAAAATTCATTTCTGGTGGCGACTACAACGCGAAACATCCGCGGTGGGGATGTCGTGTGGCAAATCCACGTGGACGTATTCTCCTTGATGCACTATATCGTACTTCTTATTGCTTCCTGTCTCCTCCACAACCCACTTACTGGCCAACATCTCAGTCCAAATTACCTGACATACTAGATTTCTTTATTACCTCACAAACTACTTCCATCCACTCTGATATATTCACAGTCAATGATCTCTCCTCTGATCACATTCCAGTCCTCCTCGTCCTCGACACACTACCCACAACCACGAACTACAGACCTACGCTGACGCCTGGACCTACTAATTGGAGATTGTTCCAAGAACATTTAGAGCAAAAAATAGATTTGAATATTTCTTTAAAGACTAGAGAAGAGATTGACGACGCTGTCCATTACTTAACTTACTCAATACAAACTGCTGCTTGGGACTCAACACGAATCATTAAGAAAAACACCACACACTACACGGACAATTTACCACTACATATCAGAAAGTTAATAACTAAGAAACGCCGAGCTAGATCAATTTGGCACCAAACTCGGTATCCATCAGACAAAAGAATATACAACAAACTGACTAGACAGCTGAAATCTGCCCTAGCAAAACTAAAAGTGGACAGACGCAATGATTACACAGCATCTCTCACAACTGAAAATAAATCTTTATGGACTGCAACGCGACGAATTCTTTCCTTTAAAAACACACCATCACCACTCCGTAAAGATAATGGAATGTGGGCCATAACTGATGACGAAAAAGCAGACTTGTTTGCCCAATACCTAACCACAGTCTTCCAAGCTCATCCTGACACATCTGATCCTGATTTTACACATCAAATACAGACAGACCTAGATATCCAACTCTCTCCTCCTCCCAAAGCGTTTACCCCTTCCGAAGTTTCTCACATCATAAAACACCTACCATCTAAAAAAGCGCCAGGCTTTGACTTAATTACATCAAAAATCCTATCTCATCTCCCAAAGAAAGCAGTAGTACTTCTTACAACAATATACAATTCAGTTCTCCGAACCACTTACTTTCCTCTAGAATGGAAATTCTCTGTAATAAAAATGATACATAAACCCTCCAAACCTCATCATCTCCTAACTTCCTACCGACCGATAAGTCTCTTACCCCTGATGGGTAAGATTCTTGAAAAACTCATCCTCAAGAGAATTGACAATCTCCTTGAAGACTCTGAAGTAATACCCAACCATCAGTCGGATTTCGAAGCCTGCATTCCACCGTTCACCAATGCCATCGCTTCCTCTATTGAGCGAAAACAGTATTGTTCTGGGGCTTTCTTAGATATTGCGCAAGCATTTGATAGGGTATGGCACCATGGGCTGCTGTGGAAGCTCGAGAGCATCCTTCCTTATACCTATTACCTCATCCTTAATTCTTATCTCTCACACAGATATTTCGATGTAAGTGTTGGGCACTCCTTGTCTTCCTATTACCTTTCAGCAGCTGGTGTCCCACAAGGAAGTACCCTTGCTCCCATTCTTTTCACAATATATACTGCCGATATTCCAACCAATCCGAACACTCATACCTTTACCTTACGCAGATGACACAGCCATTCTTTCCCCACATCCCGATCCTGTCCTAAGCACACGTAACCTTCAGCAACATTTGCAATCCCTAGAGAAATGGTTTTGCAGATGGAGAATGAAGGTTAACGTCCAAAAAAGCAAAAATATAACGTTCACTCTAAGACGTGCCATTTGTCCTCCAGTTCATATGAACCACATCTTATTACCATGCGTTGATACAATTAAATATCTAGGACTCTATATAGACAAACGCCTGACATGGAACCCACATACAAGACTGAAACGAAACGAAGTAAAAAAACGTTACAGCCTACTCAAGCGACTACTAGACAGACGCTCAAAACTAACTTTAAACAACAAATTACTTATCTACAATCTCCTATTAAAACCAATTTGGACTTACGGACTCGAGTTATGGGGCTCAACCAAGCGTTCTAACATCCACCGCCTCCAAACCCTACAGTCCAAAATACTCCGTTGTATAACCAATGCTCCATTTTACGTTTCTAACCTGACAATACATTCCGATCTCCAGATTCCATTTATAAGTGACTTGGTCCAAATACAATACCGCAAATTTCACACCCGTCTCGCACATCATCACAATCCATTAATTCACCAACTTTCCTCACCAGCCATTCCATATAACCCTCCTCGACGACTGAGGCGGCAGTGGCCTCGTGATAAGTGCGCAGCGAAATAATGTGGAGGGTCACCACTGGGTGATTTCTCCATTCCCGTGATTGTAAGCCATCTCATTTACTTGTTGCTGGTTACGCAAGCGTACCAGCAGTTGTAAATTTTCAAATAAATTAAAAAAGAAAAAATTGAACCTTTACCATATAGCGATAGTTCCAGCCTTTAAATTTATGGAATAGTTGTTCGCTATTTAGCTTAGCTTCGGTTAGCGATTTCCACTCATTTCGAACAGTTTTGTATTGTCTGTGTTGAAAATAAATATATAAATAGATTATTCATGCACCCTAGATGATGCCATCTCAACCTGCAAATACATATATTCCCAACCTTGGAAAATTTAGAATTACAATTATGATTGCTAATAATGTTACTAGATAATGTTTATAATTCTAAACAGAGACAACGCTCACTAGAACAACGAAACCATTCTTGAGAGAATTCAGGTATAACAAGAAGCTCGAGTAGGCGTTCTTTTTCTCAGAGACATTTTACTGGGTTGAATTTCTCCAGAAATAATCTTGGAACTTTCCTAAAAATAGCAATTCATCCAGATATGTCAGATCGTTTATGGATAATTACCATCGACAAATAAAGTTCCGTACAGGATTTTTTCTTAATCATTTTGGGAAAATGAGGACCTCCATTAAATTAATATCGATCATTTCCAAATTTCGTGTATCTCTGAGAAAGTGATGATTCGAAATCGAAGTTGACTCATTAAACAGACCGGCAAAATCAGAGTAAACCTTAACCCTTAAAAAAAGAAACAGTGCTGCCACAGAACCTGGCAAAATCATGTTTCTCCTAAGTAAGTTACAAAGAAAAAAGATTTTGTTCATATATCTGCTTAAAAGAAATCAGTTGGAGTCTTTTCGAGTAAATCTCAGAAAATTGAAAACAAAATCCAATGAAGTCGCAAATTCAGTTGACCAATTTTCTTCATACCCAGAATTTAAGCAATGATTCAATTTTATTAAAATTATCCAAACTTTAGAATAGTATAATGTATTTAAATTGCACTTTAGGGGAAAATTTAATGTCACACCTTCCCCGGAATCCCATTATAATCAACTTCCTCTTAAAAATATTTCAAAAAAAGTTGGAGAGCTTCTTGTATATAATACGATTATAAAGTTTACAATTATATTATAATTGAATGAACCTAAAATATGAAAATGACGGTTACAAGTGTGGCATTTACAGTAAAATTTCATACATGTATTTACAATAATTATAATTTTCCTATTTTCACAATAAATACTCTAATATTACCAGTAAATGACATTTATTTTACATCATTTGTATATGACATTTATGTTACTTTAATTTTACATTTTATACATTCATTAATATCAATAACCAAAAATTACTAAAGAATGTCTTATTCGTTCTCTCTTTACTCAGTAAAGTATGGTTTATTACTCAACGAACACACACATAAATACACAATCACAAATATGCACACACTCACATACACACCATTTCTAGAAACATTTTTTCCTCACTCAAACCTTGTATTTCCGGTGAAAATTCAATTTGAAAATTGGTGACGATTGCAATTATATTTCTTCTTACAGAATTAAAAGAAGGTAATAATAAAGCTCAGGAAAGTATTCTATTTTTTATTTAAATGCCCTGTTTAAGAAGAGTTTGTTTCTATTTCTTAATTTTTGCATTTTCTGTGGATTAAGTGCAATTTTAAAAAAAAGTTGTTTTTTTTTTAAATTGTCATTTAAAATGCAGTAGAAACAGATAAAAGATTTCTAGTGTGACACATTCAGATGAGTTTTGCTTACTATGGTTCTTAATTTTTACTTTCTCTTACTCCTAGTAGGAGGAAGTTTTCCGATGATGTCAAATTTTGGAAATTGAGTTTTCAACAGAAATACATAATGAACAATAAATCTCAAAAACGAAAAATTGCAGGAATCTTAAGTTCAGGAAGAAATAATTGAAGGTTAGTTATACAGTTATTAGCTCATAAATACAGGGAATCGAAACAATATACACGTTTTAAAACAATAAGTTTTACGCATGTTTGTTTTATTAATGCTCTATAACAAATGTTTACATTACACATATTAAAACTGATTTAAATGAAACATTTTTCTTTCCATAGATATGAGCGAATTTTTGGTAATGGCAAATTCCGCTCTTACGGCCAAAATGAGCAGGTGTTCTGGAATGAGAATACCTCACGTACTCGATTGAGTTATACAAAGCGGCAAGAAATCATGGCAAACAAGAGCTTCGGAATATGAAGCAACTGAGGGAAAGTATAGCTCATAAATTAAATGATTTGCATGATTCTAATTTAACACCCGCTCTTTGCGAAAATAGTTGGAGAGTGCTGGAGCGAAATTACAAGAAGGTTGTAGACAACAACAACAAAAGTGGAAGGGGAAGAAAACATTTTCTATTTCAGAAGGAAATGAACTTTATAAAAACGAGACGGAATATTCATCCCAGTTGTTGTTGACTGGAGATTCCATTATAGCCTCCAAACAGTACAAGAAAATATCAACACGCAGGACACATCATTATTTGCCATGAAAGACAATAGCCATAACAATAGAAGCAACCTTCAATAAGCTATGATGTAGATCAAAACGTGACTGTCACAAACAAGAGGAGGAGAATGCAATCAAAAAATTCAATTCTTGAATTAATGCGACAGGACAGGAAAGAATATTATAAAAATTACTTAGAAATTCAAAAGAAAAGATCAGAAGTGGAAAAGGAGAAACTGAAAGAGAGGTACAAAAACCAATTAATAAATGAAAGAAATGAAATTTTACAGAAATATTTACAACAGCAATTACAATTTCCTAATGTGTGACTTGAATAATATACATATTGATAGATAATGATAGTAAGATTCGGTCTTTGTTTACAAATAAAGAAACTTATATTTTTAGCAACGTTTCTACAAATATATTGTCTTATCAAGGCATAAGAATAAGAAATGGTTAAACTTCAAAACATGACAACTTCAACTTAGGAAAATAAATAGGTGGGAACAACTCAAAACCACAGAGAATTGTGGTTTTGTATTATAAAAGTTTGGTTTTTGAATAAAAGTTTTTGTGTTAATTTGGGTTACTTGTTTGTTTAAATAAGAAGATTTTGTAAACATAACATAATTAGAATGTAGCATTCGATCAAAATCAGAAGAAACTAAAGGGCTCTTTGTATTTTCCAAATAATACATTAATATTTGATTTATCTTTTAAATATGTTATTAATGAAAGTAAATTTCCTAGGTTTAAACTTGATATAATAACAATTAGCTGTGAATACCAATTGTGGCTTAGACTATTAGATTTGACACTAAATGCAAACAGTTGGAGGAGGCAGATTTTGGAATAATTAAAAGAACAAAACAAAAAAAAACACACACAGATTTTTATAAAATTTTAATTGTATTTTTTCAAAATCTTCTAAATACCTGAGTGCTCACACTGGCGCAAGTGTAACAATATATTTTTCACAATAGAGTCAAACAAGCAAACTTGAGATTTCCACAACTTGGATTACCGTTACACAGGATTTGGATTACTGACTTAATTGCTACTTAGATTTACAAATGAAAGCCGGAGCGGCCTGGCTAAATAAATCAGTTTTAAAAAATGGTTCATTTTTTATGTTTTTTTTCACAAGTTCAATTTTTATGTTACGGTAATAAAACTGTCTCTGTTTAGCCGGAAAACGATTCTTACCAAATTTTAGTATTTTTTATTTATTGACATTTACAGTTGGTTTACTGTAGGGTTGCCAGATCTAATATATTTAATATCACCCTGACATATTTTTTCTTATTGATATATGATATCAGACTGTAAATATATGTCTAAAAATGATATATTTATCCGAGCACTGCGATAATAACAATAATAATTCGCATTAGCGCGCTCATCTCACGCCACACAATCATCAGTGAACAAGTAGTGAATGCTGATTGGTTGTAGGAGTCTCATTTATGGCGCGCGCATGGCTTGCGCCAATGCATTCCGCCGGTTCCGCTCTCGCTAAGTGTCAAAAATGACAAAACTAAAAATTTAGGATACAAATACTTAAAGGGTGCTCTACACCAACTGACAATCAGATGACATTCACGTCTAAGATTTTATGGCCGCAGCTGTATGTGCATTTATTTTCGTTATAAATTAACAAATTTTGAAAGATTTAAGTTGGTTTTTATCTAATACAGTTTTCAAAAAAATGTGGTATATTTCTTTCCTAAATGATATATTTTTGAAATCTTAATCATATATATATTTATATTTTTCACCTGGCAACCCTAGTTTACGGGTACAATATTCCTGTAGAAGTTTAATTTTATGCTGCATGTCTATAAAGCTGTCACTGAAATAATCTTCGATAATATATATACATTTCTTATTGTTCATAATGTTTTGCTTGAATAATATACAACCATTTAATATTGCTCCTAATGTTTTACTTGAATATACACACATTTAATATTGTACAAATGATATAATGAAATAATAATGAAGTAATTTAAATGGTTTCTGTTTCAAATAATGTTCTTTACATACGTAGAATAGCAGCAATGTTATCTCATTTCTGTTCTAGTTCTGTCTTCCCTATTATCTTCGTCATCATCATCATTATCACCATCTGTGAAATATTCATTTAGATTTACAATCACCTCGTTCTCTTCGTATGGAAAATCATCCTCTATTGTTAAATTGTGTAGGACGCAACATGCTGTTATAAAATGCACAGTATCTTGTACATTCCTTAACTTTATATGGTAAAGTTGCTTAACTTTGTATGGTATGGTTCCTAAATTTCTGCTTAAGCAGGCCGAAGCAGTGTTCGATTATGTATCTATTTTTTGACAATTGTGTATTGAAATTTAACTGTCGTCTAGTCAAATTACCTCTGTTCTTAAATGGTGTTAGCAAATTTGGTTATCCACTATCTCCTAAAATATATTGATCCTGGCATTTCTCCTCTAAAGTATCAGTGGGATGTCCTAAATACCCTACTATCGTGGACAGATCCAGGATATCCCACGAAAAGATCTCTTCTCCGACGTTGGTCACAAACAACTTGTAATTGTATTGAATATTGGTGTTTCCATTTTAAATAGGAGTCCAGATCGTTTGTAGGTTGTCTATTTTAATGTGGCATCCATCAATGACACTTGTAATACAGGAAAACCCTTTTCTCGGAAATGTCTCTCTATTATAACCTTTTCTTGAACTGAAGGTCACGTTATCACTCGATGAGAGAAATTACTCACGAACATTGTTACCTCCTTCACTATTTTAAACAACGTGCTGATGGATACATGAAATATGTCAGCAACATCTCGGAAGCCAGCTGCTTCGTGACCAACAAAACATAAAAAAATTACTATTTGTTAAAATACCCCTAATTTTCCATTCCCTACAGATTGGTAATGAAAATATTCCGAATTTTGAAACTGTTCTGCAATATCTTCTGCAGCATGCCTACCAATTGTGAAATGCTCAATGAATTCA
The DNA here is from genome assembly GCA_011037195.1 of Triatoma infestans. Lineage (NCBI taxonomy): Eukaryota > Metazoa > Arthropoda > Insecta > Hemiptera > Reduviidae > Triatoma > Triatoma infestans. Next base: position 87,011 of record JAAEAF010014058.1, read on the forward strand.
GTTTCATTATAACGGCACGGTACGTTCAAAATAATTTTCATTTTTTGGGTCTTTTCCTTTCAACAACAAATTGCATTATACATTCTTGTAATTCATCGCTAGAAGGAATATTATCTGTATCGCTAGAAGACGAGCTTCATCTGTAAGAAATTAGTTTCATTGAAAATGGTTAGGTTATAGCAAATAAATAACTAGACATTGAGAACGACAAATAAATGTATGAGATATCAATACTTTTAAAGGACTGTCTGAGATAGCACAGAACAGCAAATACTTTAAGTGGTTATATCCACAAACAGAGGTTAAGTCAAAAAAATAAATAGAAAGGAATACACTGGCCAAGATAGTAGCAGAAATTTAATGCGTTAAAACCGCTTTGCGCATGCGTTGGACTGCCAGTTTGAATGGTTGGCGCTTTGAGCTCTGTTTGCTATGATAGTTTGCAAACGGTTTAAAAACAGCACGAACAATGTGTGATGTAATGTACTTGGAGTTGGAAACCGTTTGAGTTTGAGAAATTGCTGCACGAACAGCATAATCTCTGAGCGCATGCTCCTGACGGTTTGGGACTGCTGCACGAACAAACCTTATACGCAGATAGAAGACCAGCGTCTGCGATGATGGAAAAGTACGCCTGGGCAGAGGCAGGCGAAACTATATGTCAGATTGTAAACCGAGGCCTATCACTTTTATTTGAAACATTTTTTCAGGGAAATTGATTCTTGAGGGTGTTGTGATAGATCAGCAACGTTATGCTTTCTTAGTAAAGTGGTTTTACTATCTACATAATTTTCTGATAAATTAGAAGCATTGCTAGAATTCTAAATTTGAAGAAAATCGGCTTTTGGGGGACATGTCAGTTAAGTTAAAATTTACATTGCCGCTACAAGCTTTGTAAGTTGAAACAGAGGGGGGTTCCTACACTAGTTATACTCATATATACGAGTACATGGTAACCACCACTTATTTTATGAGAAGCTCATCTAAATATTAGTGAACATTACAATTTTAAAGAAAATTTGTTCATTAAGTTGTATTAATTGTTGTCATAGAAAGTCGTGTGAGAATTTCACACCAGATTTTTTTTTTTTTTTGATAAACTTTATCCACTTGGAATCTTTAAAAATAGATTTTTTTTGAAAAAATATTTTAAATAAATTTGTCTACATAGAATTTGTCTAGATTATGAATTTATGTCTAGATGGTACACCAAGTTTATGGAAACTGCTGGAGGTGTTTTCGAGAAAATCTAAACACTCTCATGACTTTCTTTCACTTCAATTAATAATACAATTTAATTAACAAAGTTTCTTTAAAATTGCAAGGTTTACAATATTTAGTTGGGCTGGCCATAAAAAAAAGTGGTAGGCGTTAGACTTGTATACATGAGCGAACTTGTATGGAGGAACACATAATCAAAACCAACAAAGCGTGTGCAGTTTCAATCTTATTGACAGACACCCAAAACCCCTCTAAAATCATTTCTTTGTTTCGGAGAAATGTTTCAAGTAAAAGTGATACTCTGCTTTGAGCATTCCAAGTTAAAAGGAAATCGCTGCGGCCATTTTCGAGAAAATTCTAAAAAACAAAACCTGTTCTGTAAAGACGCAGTCCCGGTCAACCGAGTTTCTTTAAATTTGGAATTCTATCAATGCTTCTAATGTATATTTGTCAGGGATTATCTTGTATTGCCTAACGCCAAAAACCATTATATTCCTAGTAGCTTTCACTAAGATACCGTTCTTGACTATTCCTTCTTTCCAGGTATCACGGGGTCTGTATCACTTAAGGACCTTCTTCGGCCATCTCTCTTCTGGATTCCTTGTATCTGAGTGCTCTTTTCAAATCTTTCCTCTACGACTACTCCAGGTTGAAAAAATAAAAGATAGAAAATAAAGTGATTAACAAAACTCTAATGTCATCAGAAACAGCCGAAATATTATTGTATCTCTATTATAATCAGTTTTCCGATCCCTTCTGGAAATTCTGGACCCTTTTGTCGAGAGAGCCAATGATGTAATGTTCGCACCCGGGCGACTAATATAATGTGGTCGTGGTGCCATAACAGTATTATATAAAATGTGCGAATAATGAGAAATCTTAGGATTTGGATTACTCGCTAAGATTTTCATAAACAAACAAAATTTTGATAGTCGAGTATCATAAAACATAAAAAAAACAAAAAAACTGCAGCAATTTGTATTAATCCAGGTTTTCGATGGATGCTAGTTTCGAATGGACAGACCAGCAAAAATATTATACATTTGTATTTATCTCTTTGGAAAGAGTGCAAAAAAAATTGCTTATTTATTTTTATAAATAATAAGGAGCCTCTATAGCAACTGTCCGGAGGCCGGTAGTCCACTGAGAATGCTCTGGGCACTGCACTGATGATGACCTCAAATTTGACACGCCTTAAATTAAAAAATTAAAATAATAATGTTTTGATGTTCTTTACGACCGCAGTATTTGATATTGTAAACTGAATGTTGGGGTCGTCACAAAAAAACTCTTTTTTCAAATTTTTACCGACGTTCCGGCAAATTTATTGCCTTCCTAAAATTACAAAACAGATAAGGTTACAAAACAAATAAAAAATGAAGAAAACACAAAAATATATAAGAAGAAAAAAATAAAGAAAAAAAAGAACAAATAAATCAATAATAGCATTATATATATAGCAAATTCAAATTTCTTTTAAACTATTGCTGTATTGCAAAAAAGGCTTGCAAAAATCCTAGAAAAAATGATTTTTTCTGCAATAATAGCAATGGTTTAAAAGAAAATTGAATTTTCTATAAATACAATACTTTTATTGATTTATTTAGTTTCTTTTAATTTATTTATTATTTTTTTATATTTATAGAGAATACATTAATTTTTATTTGTTTTGTAACCTTAGTACAGACCCTGAAGAAGGCAATAAATTTGATAAAAGATTTTTTTGTGACCGAATTTCAACATCCAATTTACAATATAAATAATAAGAAGGGTCAACTTATGTTAATTCTTTGTTATTAGTTGCTTAACTTGGATCTAAAATATTTCTTATAGAAATCAATGTTATTTTAATTTTATATTTATTCATATCAAAATATTATATTTTATTAATTTTTATCCTGAATTTTCGAAAATTATGTTTGAAGGATTAGAGATTAAAACTAGTAAAATAAAATCATAAAATTCTTAAATAGGTTTAGCTAATCCGATTAACGTTTACAGAGCTGTTAATAACTTAAGAGTAGAGCGAAATGTTAAATGAGATGCCTAAACAATAAATTCATCAAGATTTCTTTCAATGAACGTAGTTAACACCTTATACAAAACATCTGTCTACAGTCTAGTCGAAAGTCGTTTAGTTATTTAGAACTGTAATAAATTAGAGCCACTGAGTGGGTATAATTATTTAGGACAGCTTTTGACGGAAAAGACGGGCGACGATTTGTTCACCAAACTATCGGCCAGTTAAATATAACCGACCAGACAAATTGTTGTTTAATTGTTTCACATTTATCAGCAAACGTTTAGTTATGCTAAACCTTGGGAAGGAATATTAATTTTTAGTATAGAAGGTTTGTTTGTACTTTAATTTTTCAGCATAGTGACAGTCCTTTTCGTCACAGCATAAGTTGCTCAATGATTTATTGTTTTGTTGGCAATTTACATTAAATGATTTCTTTGTATACAGAAGCAATCTATACAACATAATGTCCAAATGCTCGAAGGCCTTCGCAAATGTCACACAAATCCTAATCATAAAAATATGCTACACCCTGAAAATATTACTACACTGATATTTTACAAAAATTATTAAAGAAAGGAGTATGCGATCAAGAAATATATTTACGATAATTTGTGATAAATATTTTGCCTTATTTACTTAGATAGTATATATAATATATTTAGCAGACGGCTCTTTGCCATGCTTCTGTACTCAAGTATTTATATCATCTGCTGTATTATTTTTAAAATAAAGTACTTATAATAATAATAATATAATATATTGTGTTCTTAATGATGATAGAATCTTAATGTTTATAAATGAGGGTTCTTAATTACCAAAAACTTGTAATAATGTGTTTATATCGAATACAAAATTTGAACGTAAATTATATGTTTGAGTTTTTTACTCAAATTCCGATTTTTTATTTAAACTACAATTATTAAAACTTAATAGATTCTTTCTTTAGATATATTTTAAATTAATTCGTAAAGAATTATACTGATTGATTTTCCATTACCTATGGTTGATAAGAAAAGCTGCAATGTTAGTTTATTATCCAAATTCTCAAGATCTGTCCTTTTAGCCTGCCTTCTCCTCGAGTTACAGGAAAACATGTGTTTACTCGCCTATTTCTTACCACCAAATGTGACAGTAATATTGTTTATTTATGTTACTACTGGTCTCTCCTTAGTTCCATAAACAAAGTAACATTAGTAGCTGGACAAAACCGTCATTTTTTTATTTTTTGTATAACTCACCACAGTAAACTCCCTTAC